>JAPYZJ010002886.1:0-27695 GCA_030522765.1 Ophioninae sp. B BG-2022a | reverse complement strand
CCTAGAATCCTCCATTCCCTAGGTAACCCTAGAATCCTCCATTCCCTAGGTAATCCTAGAAACCTCTCTTCGATCCTTCGACCCAAATCCCCTAGTAGTGTCGAGCCTCGAGAACCCTTAACGTCTAGTAACTTCCAGCAGTTAGAATTTCCTAGCGATTTCCACCCCTCAGAATTCCCTAGTAATTTCTACCCTAGAGTACGTGCAACTTCTAGTAATATTCACTTTTTCGAATTTCCTCGTAATTTCCAACCCTCAAAACTCCCTAGTCATTTCCACCCCCGGAGACCCCCAACTCCTAGTAACTTTTCACCCCTTAGAAATCATCCTCGAAAATTCTCCAGTCCCTAGTAACTTTCAACCCCGCGCCATCGACACCAGAATTCACCCCCAGAATCCTCCCTCTAAAATTGTCCAACCCCTATCATCCCCCACCCCATAGAATCCCTCAACTCTTATCCACTCTTCAACCCCCAGATTTCTCAAACCCCCTCTAACCTCCCCCAACACCCTCCAACCCCCTCCAAAACCGCTCCAACCCCCTCCAACCCCCTCCAACCCTCTCCAACCCCCAACACCTTTCAACCCCCATCCCTCTCGGTCCTCAGCGTTTCAAGTTTCAAAATGAGACAAAGCACCCTTCCCAGCTTTGGCCACGATGTGCACAAGGGGATGGCCTCGTTTCCTCAGTTTCCACACCCCCATATATATATGTATATATATATACAAACTCACCCCCAAAGAGGAGTCTATTCCGGACGACGGTCACGCGCCACCGACTCGCCGAACTTTCCCGGCTAATCAGAAAAATCCACACTTCGCCGAGCTTATTGAATTGTCGACGGTGATGCGCGTCTTCGAAGGGGGTGAGCACGGGGAGGGGGGGTGGATCTGAGAAAACTGCCGATGTCGTTTTTTTTATCCCATTTTATTTTTATTTTTATTTTTATTTTTTTTATTTTTTTTTTTTCTATACACGTTGGTGTATTCGAGAACTGGGAGAAGGTATTGATGAAAAGCAGAGGAAGAAAAAAAGAAAACGAATAAAAACGCGAAGATCGGAGGGGTTGAAAAATAGGGGTGGAAAGGGCGAATCCGCGGTTCCACGGTGGGAAAGCGAGCACGAGATAGACTTCGGGAGTTCTCGATTTTTGTCCGTCACGTACATCGGACTCGATAAATATTGCACCCGATAATTTCATTTTTTTATTATTTTTTCTTTTTTTTTTGTGTGTGTGTGTGTGTGTGTATTTTTTTTATTTACTTTTTATCCACGGTGGATAAATAGCGCGATACTGCTGGATTGAAGTTTCGAAGCTCGAGCGGATTCATCGAATTGCGAAGCAATATTATTTAATATGGAGGAGGATAATATTATTTTAATATAATTCGAAGTGGAAAAAAATTCAATTTTATTGAATTTATTTATTTCTAAGTTAATAATTATAAAGATGAACAATATATATCGCAACGATTTTTTCGTAACGATGAATAATATTGATTCATAATTATAACAAATATAATAATAAATAAGAATAATTGTAATAATATTTTATCGATAAGTAATAATAATCGAAATAATAATAATAATAAAAAAAAATATCAATATAAAAATACAATAAAAATAATATTAAATCATTATTGCAGACTGATATTTTAAAAATAATGAATAATTGTATAAAATCTAATACAAAAGATTTTTTTTTAACGTAAAAAATAATAATAATCGAAAAATCGTAATTTTTTATTTACGAGAGTGCGAGGTACGTACGATTTCAAAAATTGCCACCATTTTTAAAAAAAAAAAAAAAAAAAAAAAAAAAAAAAAAAAAAAAAAAAAAAAAAAAAAAAAAAAAAAAAAAAAAAAAAAAAAAAAAAAAAAAAAAAAAAAGTGGAAAAAAATTAAAAAAAAAGGTTAAAAGCGTTAAGGGAATTTCCGGGAATGACCGAGTCGTCGAGGGCAATCTCCTCTCCCTTCGTCCTATTTCCGCCATTTTTTTCGTTCCTCCCTTTCCTTCTCTCTCATCCCTCTTGCTCTCGAAGTCGTGAAAGCCCGAAAAAAATTCACGTCCCCATTACCTAACTCCGTGCGTACAGCGCACGGTATAATAAAGTATGAAATTACGCGAAAAGTAAAGAGAGCTCTAGAGGGGGTTGAAAAGCCCGAGGGGGAGGATTCTCTTTTTGGGCAAATAGAGAGGGATGTTAAATACGTAACGGACGAGAGGATATGATATTCGCATGCTCTGAAAGCCGGAACGTTATTCTCAAGCGGTGAAGCGTATGGGAAGCTCGAACAGCAATGGGAGGGTGACCGTGTGGAAAATATTCCTTTTGCTCGAACAAAACATTTTTTATTCAGCTTTTATTCAAATTATAAAATAAATTTAGAAATTGAAATCTTTATTTTTAATTCTATATTTAAAATTGTATTTTATATTATTTATTTTATTTATTTACATAACCACTCAATTCACTACTGATTATTCTCATTATTCAATCTTGCAATAAAAAATTTATTATCTTGAACATGTATTTTTATTTAAGCGAATTAAATGAACGAATTCATTATATTAGCATTTTCTATTCAACAATTCAATAGTTATAAATATAGGTATTTTATATATTGATTTTGAAGTAGTAATAATAATAATTTTCCTTCTTTTTTACCATGATAAAAAATAATAATAATTTATTTATATTTAAGTGAATTTTCAAGTTATTTTTGCAAATAATAGAAATAATAATAATAATAATATTCCTTCTTTTTTACCATGAAAAAAAAAAAATAATTTATTTATATTCAATTGAATTTTCAAGTTATTTTTGCAACTAATAGAAATAATAATAATAATAATAATATTCCTTCTTTTTTACCACGATGAAAAATGATAATAATCTATATATATTTAATTGAATTTTCAAGTTCTTTTTGCAAATAATAGAAATAATAATAATAATATTCCTTCTTTTTCACCACGATAAAAAGTAATTGTAATTTATTTATATTTTATTGAATTTTTTTAATTAACTTTTGCAAATAATAGAAATAATAATAATAATAATTTTCCTTCATTTTTACTGTGATAAAAAATTAATGATAATAATAATAAAAAATGGTCTAAAAAAATCCAGATGTCCTGATAATCAACGTTAGATAGAGAGATAGGCTTCGAAATGACAATTCGGTCGTATATCTGTACGTGGCGTGACGACAGGGATGAAGAGAGCCAAGAGATGAAACGGGAAGCAAAGAGACATTGAGAATGGCTAGGAATCGTTGGCTTCGAGCCATCTAATACCCCTTTGCACTCCTGAACCGAGACTCTCTTATATGTTATATGTTATATGTGAGAGTACTCCTCGACGTTTTCTCTCTCTCTCTCTCTCTCTCTTGGAAGCAATATCTTCCATTCTCGCGCCCTTTACGTAGCTCGCAAGCGTCCCTTGCGAGAGTCGTATTACCGATTTGACACCACTCGGGGAGAGACTTCTGACCAGCGAGGGTGAATAGTCCCGGGGATGCGCGTCCGGGAGGGTCCCTCAAAGGGGGTGAGAAACCTCGCGCCCGGTTTGAACTCTTGATACAGTAGGATCTCTTGAATGCCGACGCCATTTTGGACTTTTTAACTTTTTTTTCTTCTTTAGTTAATTTTTTCAATTTATTTATTTACTTATTTATTTATTTGTTTATTTACTTAATCATTTATTGGTTTATTTACTTATCTATTTATTTGTTTATTTACTTATTTATTTATGTGTTTATTTACTTATTTATTAACTTATTAATTTGTTTATTTACTTATTTATTTATGTGTTTATTTACTTATTTACTTATTTGTTTATTTTCTTATTTATTTTCGATATATTTTTAAATTATTTCGTAAACTAATTCTTGCCATTTATTTTTCATTGATTTGTTTAATTACTGTAATTCGAATTAACAAAAAAAAAAGGATTCATAATCAAATTAATAATTACGAAAGCTATTAATCAATTTAATAATTGAAAATAATTATCAAAATTGAACATTTAAATAATTACGAGAATTTCGAATAATTCAAACAATTTTTTATTTTAGTTTCTCATTTTTACAATAATTTAGGTACTTTCCTCGGACGAAAAAAATCGAATAAAATTATTTCTTTTTTTTTGTTACAATTTTATTTCAAACGAATTAAAAAAGAAAAAAGGCTAAAAGAAGTATTTTCTTTTCTATTTTTATCCCGGTCCATTTTCGTAAGCTAGGAGCTTGCATCCCCGTGTGCATTTATTTTCGCACCCCCATAAACTACCCGGATGCAGGATCGCCATTTTTATGGAACTGGAGGTTCCAGCGCGTTCCAAAAAAATAAATAAAAAGAAATATAAATAAATAAAAATAAAAAAATGAAAAAATACGAAACAAAAATAAATAAATAAATAAATAAATAAATAAAAAAAGGAATCTTATACGGCGCGCATCGTACGACATCCGGGTCCATGATATTTTTCACGAAGGCTCCCCCGTGGAACATAATACGCGGGGGTGGAAAAGAGAGGAGGAAGGGAGGAGGGGGGAGAAGGGGTTGGACACTTTCCAGGCACGCGAGCGACACTTTTTTATCGCGCGTACCCGCCGGAATTTTGTCATACGTGGCACACAACCGGTGACGCCGTTGTGCACCCGACAAAAACTTTCCGCCGGATATTGTTTCTCGCTGCGCTTCCATGTAGAACGGAGACCGAAGAAAAATGCGCGCTCCGGTTCTCGTTCCATAATTGACGCGGCCTGGCATTTCGAATAAATATACGCCGACTCGCTCTTTCACAATCGTATCGCGTTTTTGCATTTTTTATTTTTTTTTTTCTTCGTTTTTTTGGTTTTTTGATTTTTTTTTTGGTTTAACATTTTTTTTTTGGTTTTTGGTTTGTTTAATTTTATAAAAAAAGGAACAATTGCGATTTGAAGTTTTTAATGTACGAAAAGATTTTTTTTTTCATTTTTTGCGAGAAATGAAAATAATGAGCGCTCCGGTTCTCGTTCCATAATTGACGCGGCCCGGCATTTCGAATAAACATACGCCGACTCGCTCTTTTACAATCGTATCGCGTTTTTGCATTTTTTTGTTTTTGTTTTTTTTTCTTCGTTTTTTTGGTTTTTTGATTTTTTTTTTGGGTTTAAACTTTTCTTTTTTTGGTTTTTGGTTTGTTTAATTTTATGAAAAATGAACAATTGCGATTTGAAGTTTTTAATGTACGAAAAGATTTATTTTTTTCATTTTTTGCGAGAATTAAAAACGTAAATTTGTATTTTTTTGTTTTTTTGAGTTGAAAAATGTACAATTTACAAAAATGCGATGGATACAAATTGAAAAAAAAAAAATGTTTGTATTTTGAATACTCAGTGAATAATTATTTTTTTGTAGAAAATAATAATTCAATAAACAAAAAAATTGCAAATGTACAATTTACAAAAATGCGATAGATACAAATTGAAAATAAAAATGACTTGTATTTTGAATACGCATTAAATAATTATTTTTTGTGTAAAATAATAATTTAATAAACAAAATATTGCAAATGTACAATTAAAAAAAATACGATAGTTAAAAATTGAAAATAAAAATTTCTTGTATTTTCAATACTCAGTGAATAATTATTTTTTGTAGAAAAAAATAATTCAATAACCAAAAATATTGCAAATGTACAATTTACAAAAGTACAATATTCAAAAAATAAAAAATAAAAATATCGTCTATTTTTAATACTTATTAAATAATTCTTTTCCGCAAAAAATGACAATTCAATAAACAAAAAAATTGCAAAAATTATCCTAATCTATTTTGCAATAAACTATTATTTCAAAAAATGAAAACAAACAATTATTCTCTCATTTTCATTTGAAAAATGATGAATTTTCTAAAATAAAACAATAATTCAATAAATAAATGTAAAAAAAAATGTGCTGTCCTCTGAATGGAGAAGCCCTTATCGCGGGGGATTTGGGCCGGAAGCCGAAGTTGCACAACGCCGAGTTACGTGTCTGTGAGGTCGACGTTATCCCCACCCCTTCGTTCTTCGCCAAAATCGACCCCCAACCCCAAAAGCCACCCCCGGTTGGCCCCGTTCGTGTTAAGGGGTTGGGAGTCTTCGAATCGTGGCTTTGACTCACAATTCGAGCCAGTTTCTCACTCTTACTATCGCGGCAGTGCCCCAGCCCCTGAAGACACCCCAGAACGAGGGCGGTCACCCCCGAACGGGGGTAAACGCGGACAGGAGCCTCCTGGGGCAAGGAAAACGGAGAATCGAGGATTCGCGTGTGCCGCATACTCAAGGACTTCTGATAAACATCCCGATGCTTCTCCTGGTGGTGGTGGTGGTGGGTAGTATATCGCACCCGGAAACTCGTCTGGACACCGTCACGTAGAGGGCGCCCAGGGACCAAGTTTCTCACGAAGTTCACTTCCTTTATGCCTCACGTTCGTTTTTTTTATTTCTTCTTTTTTTTGTTTTTTTCTCACATTTTTCTTTTTTTCCCCCACATTTTTTTTGTTTTTCCCCACATTTTTTTTTGTTTTTTTTCCCCACATTTTTCTTGTTTTTTTCCCCACATTTTTCTTGATTTTCCCCTACATTTTTCTTGTGTGTCCCCTCCCACATTTTTCTGGTTTTTTCCCCACATTTTTCTTGTTTTTTTTTTCCCACATCTTTCTTGTCCTTTTTTTCCCACATTTTTCTTGTCCTTTTTTCCACACATCTTTCTTGTCTATTTTTTCCCACATTTTTCTTGTGCTTTTTTCCCCACATTTTTCTTGTTCTTTTTTCCCCACATTTTTCTTGTTCTTTTTTTCCCACATTTTTCTTGTCCTTTTTTTTCCCACATTTTTCTTGTCCTTTTTTCCCCACATCTTTCTTGTCTATTTTTTCCCACATTTTTCTTGTCCTTTTTTCCCCACATTTTCCTTGTCCTTTTTTTCCCACATTTTTCTTGTCATTTTTTTCCCACATTTTTCTTGTCCTTTTTTTTCCCACATTTTTCTTGTCCTTTTTTTCCCACACCTTTCTTGTCCTTTTTTCGATCAATTTTCGTAAAATCCAAGCATAAAATAACTAAAAATAAAAAGAGGACAATTACCAAAATCTACCAAATATTTAAAAAATCAGTATCGACTCTAAATAAATTTTTGACTTCAAGAATTCATTTGGAAAATCGTATCCATCGACCTCCATGTTGAATTTGCTGGAGTACTTCAGTTTCACAAAGATGGGTTGAGGAACTGTGGCAGGGGGGGAGGGGGCACCGTTAACTTTTATAAAAGCGCCGTCGGCAAACAAACTTGTATAGTAATCCCGGTACTTCGGGAAGTGGCAATAAAGTCGCGTACGGGAAGCTTCCCTTTCCCTTTCCCCTTCACCCATGCGGTCTTACGTGTCCCCACTTCGAGCCGTTTCCCCATCTCTTTTTCGCAAACCTTGTTTTCGCGTGAAAAGCTCGCGGTTTCCCTCCACCGTTCACGCGGATCGTATACAGGGTGGGCTCATCAAAGTTACCAAACGAAATATCTCCGTTGTTTTTAGAGTGACAAAAAAAACATTCAGGAAAAATTCGATCGATTTTCAACGGCCGATAGACTGGTCCAAACCGATTTTTTGTCAAGGTCACGGTTTTCGCGTTTTCAAGGTCATCGATGTTTTTTCAAATGGGAACGTATATTTTTTTTTCAACGACGTTGCAGCTCTTTCGAAGACGAATCCAATGACCTATGATATCGTGGCCTTCAAATGATTTTTCACTGAGATACGTCGCTGAAAACAATTTTTTTTAAATTATTTTTTTGTATTTTTTAATATTTGGGTATGAATACGAAGTAATTTAAAAGACAATATTTTTTTAATTACTGGAATATACGATGTTTGAAAAATCAATCGAACACGAAAATGCTCGAATTATTTGTTTTTTTCTTTGTCTTTTTTTTTTTTGGTTTTATCAGGTACTTTGGAATAAAACTTTTTTATGTATTAGTAACTCGAACGTTAACGAAGGTAATTCCTGAATTACCGGGTTGTCGCATAACGACGATAATTTCATGTCCTTTGCATATCGCATAATTGGAAAGTGTGCAGCTAAATGAGGGCGTTACGGTAAATGGAAATTTTGCCAGGCTTCAAATTATTCCCTGATGCTGGGATTCCCTTTTTGCTCCCTCCTCTCCCCCCTTCCCCTCTCTCGCACTCTCTCTCTCTCTCTCTCTCTCTCTCTCTCTCTTTCTCTATTTACCATGCGAACAGTATAAAATGAAATTCAATAAAAATTTATGTATCAGAAGAAGTGCAATAAAACGTAATAGATTCCGTGATGGGGTCGCGGAAGAGGAGCCGATTTTCCCAAAGTGGAAACCAAATCTATCGGGCCACGCGGAGGATTTACGGTATAAAAGTGCGAGCGCGGAGCGTTTAGAGTCACGTCTAGCCGAGGATTTCAAAATCGAATTTTTTTTTTTTTTTTTTTTGAGCCACCAGACAAATGGAAATATTGCACTTCGAATCATCGAACCGTCGACCATCGAATCGATGATTGACGAAACTCTGAGCCGAATCGATTGATACGCGTAAGTGTGCGTTGAAATGAGAAAAAATATTAAAAAATCGAAAAAAAATAGAAAGAAAAGAAAAAAAAATATTCGAGTGGCAATTTTGTGAATGTAAAGAAATTCTCCACGTTTTGGTATGGTTTTGTTTTTTTTTTTTTTGGAGACCATTTTGAGACTTTTTTCGAGGATGAGAATGTTTTTCAGAGGAGACTTTTTGGAGAATGTTTTTTTCGAGTCTATTCTATCAGGATGTTCTTTTGAGGATATTTTTTTGAGGATACGCGAATGCGTGCATTGAGATGAGAAAAAAATTGAAAAAAAATCGAAAAAAAAATATTGGAGTGGCAATTTTGTGAATGAAAAAAAATTCTTCATCTTTTAGTATGGTTTTGTTTTTTTTGGTGACCATTTTGAGGCTTTTTTTGAAGATAAGAATGGATGATGAGAATGTTTTTCAGAGGATACTTTTTTGAGGATGTTCTTTTGAGGATACGCGAATGTGTGCATTGAGATGAGAAAAAAAATCGAAAGAAAAGAAATAAAATTATTCGAGTGGCAATTTTGTGAATGAAAAAAAATTCTCCACAGTTTGGTACGGTTTTGTTTGTTTTTTTTTTGGAGACCATTTCGAGTCTTTTTTCGAGGATGAAAATGGGTGATGAGAATGTTATTCGGAGAATACTTTTTTGAGGATGTTCTTTCGCGGTTATTCTATCAGGATGTTCTTTTGAGGATCTTTTTTGAGAATGTCCTTTCGAAAATGTTTCTTCTGTAACATATTTTTGAGGCTGTTTTTTTAAGGAACAAATTCCGGAGTGCGTATAGAAGCTTGCAAGAGCCGAGTCTGGTCCCTCCTCTCCTCGAACCGTCGACAATAACACACTCTCGATTCCATCAACGAAGGCCTGCTTAATATTCCGAAGAGTTTTTCTAATATATGCAAAGACAATGTTTTCACACGGTTGACGTATTTTTCCTGCAGCTCTGTTCCTCAGCCTCTTGAAAATCCCTTTGCGAGTCTACGCGCTCTCGAAACCTCTACATTACGTACATAAGTCTACTCTCGTCGCGATGCTTTCGCGTCGTTGATGCTTCGGAGTTACAATTTATTTCAGACTGGCATGGAAGCTGAATTTCCTGAGTAAGGGAACGCTTCCTTCCCAGTTTTGGGCTTTTACGATTTTTCTTATTCAATTGCAAAAATCATGACGTTTTTCGATTTGTTTGGGTTTCTTTCATTATTTTTGGATCTGTTTGGGGTTTGTTTACGTTTTCTGTGTTTGTTTGGGTTTGTTTGAGCTTGTTTGGGTCTGTTTGGGTTTGATGAGTTTCTGGCAGTTTGTTTGACCTTGTTTGGGTTTCTTTTGTTTTTTTTAATGTTTGTTTGGGTCTGTTTGGGTTTGATGAGTTTCTGGCAGTTTTTTTTATCTTGTTTGGGTTTGTTTTGTGTTTTTTCTGTTTGTTTGGGTCTGTTGAGGTTCGATGAGTTTCTGGCAGTTTTTTTTATATTGTTTGGGTTTGTTTTGTGTTTTTTTTGGTTGTTTGTTTGAGCTTGTTCGGGTCTGTTTGGGTTTGATGAGTTTCTTTCAGTTTGTTTGACCCTGTTTGGATTTCTTTTAATTTTTTATGTTTTTCTGGGTCTGTTTGGGTTTGATGAGTTTTCGGCAGTTTGTTTGACCTTGTTTGGGTTTGTTTTGTGTTTTTTCTGTTTGGGTTCGATGAGTTTCTGGCAGCTTGTTTGACCTCGTTTGGGTTCGTTTTGTGTTTTTTTGTTTGTTTGGTTTTGTTTGAGCTTGTTCGGGTCTGTTTGGGCTTGATGAGTTTCTTTCAGTTTGTTTGACCTTGTTTAGGTTTCTTTTGTTTTTTTTTTAATGTTTGTTTGGGTTTGATGAATTTCTTTCAGTTTGTTTGACCTTGTTTAGGTTTCTTTTCTTTTTTTTAATGTTTGTTTGGGTTCGATGAGTTTCTTGCAGTTTGTTTGAGTTTGTTTGGACTTGATAACCTTGTTTCGTCTTGTTTAACACTATTTTGGTCTGTTTGGGTTCAACCAAACAATTTTTTCATCCAAAACCCAAACAAACTCACTTTTTACGTAGAAAATGTGCAAATAATAATGCTCGAGATCCACGTATGTTCCAACCCCAATCCCCAGGATGAACAGATATAAACCCAAACAAGGCTTTTCCGCCCTTAATGGATTGAGGCTTTTTCGACATTGGGAACTCACCCCCTTAAACTTCCGTAACATTCTTCCGTATTAAGGGGCGTATCGCGAAAATTGAACGCATGAAAATACGTCGAGGGAAGGGGGTGGGGGTTTGAACGAATCTCCCGCGTACAATTGTAAATTGGAATCTGACGTATTTGGCTGATTGGTTGAGGGAATTCGCGTTCGTTCCGCGTTATTGCGGTAATAATATCCTCGCGTACGTTCGGGCTACGCGTAAGCGACGAGCAATAAATTCCGTTCTAATTTACGCGACTTGGTTGCGACCCTCGTGTGTAACGTCGAGGGATACGTTATTCCGGATTACAAAGGTATTTTATCGTTTTATTAGCTTTTGCTTACCGGATGTTCCTGCGTTTCAAAGACGTACCTGAAACAAACAATGAAATAAACGTTTGATTCGATTGTCGGAAAAATGCACTTGTGAATTTGTATTATTATTATTTATTAGAGTGGTGTACGTTTGATTCGTTATAATTATTCACAGTTGTAATAATCATCATAATAATAACAACGATAATATTTATTTTCGTTTTTATTATTGTTATTAATATTTTTTATTGCATAATACTGATGAGAATAATAATAATATTTATATACTTTCTTTCTAATTTTTTAAAATTTTTATTAAGTGAATAATTTTTTTTAATATTTTTGTTAAGTAGTAAGAATAATAAATGTAATAAATAGTACATTTATTATTCTTAATTATTCACTTATTATTCACTTAATAAAAATTAAAAAAAATGAAAATGAAAGTAAAGAAAATATTATTATTGTTCTTATTAGTATTATGCAATAAAAAATCTTAATAACAATAATAACTTCATAGTAGTAAGAATAATAAAAGTAATCAATAAAGAATAGTAAATATTTGATAATAATAATGTTAGATATTAATTATTAATATTTACTATTAATAATAACAGTAACAATATTTAAATATTGTTACTTTTATTATTAATAGTAAATAATTCATTCTCAATATTAAATAATATTGATAATGCTAATGATAATTTCGAATAATAATAACAATAATAATAATAATAATTGTTATTAACGATTTATTAAAATTATCAAAATTCGCTAATTTTTTCCTTCGTCACACGCGTCCCCTTAACGTCCCCGAAATAAAAAAAAATTCGAGCGATATATCAATCGTCTTCGTCCTTGGAATTGCATATTTTCAAGCAACCCTTATTTCAGGGTGGTTTCAGTGGCGTTTCCGATCAGGCCTAATCGAGCAATTATCAGGAATCGGAAAGTCCTCGAGGTGAAACGTTCTTCACCCTCGATCGTTCGAATTCGAAGCGAGGGCCGATACTTTGATTCCCTTTTCATCCCCCTCAACATTTTTTCCGAGGAAAGCTCACTTTTTCTCATTTTCTTTCATCCCCAGGTATCTCTTGGTCTCTCTTTTTTTTTTCTCATCCCCGGTGTTCGTGATTGGTCCTTCCGGGAGTCTTTGGGTCGTTTCAGGAAGATTGGATCAAGGGGCGACAGGTTAACGCACATGAGGCCTGAATACACAATGCCATGATGCAAATTAGGGGTGGTTTTTTTTTTTCGAGGGGGTGAGTTTTCACGAAGAAGAGTTTTCACTATTTTCCACCCCCTCGAATTTTTTTTGCCACCTTTTTTTCCATCCTCCAATATTACCAAACTACCCCTTTTTTCAACCCCCTCCAACCCCTAATTTTTTAGGGGTTGGAGGGGGTTGAAAAAAGGGGTGACTTTCCACCCTTGTGGTCTCCGATCATCCCCAGGATCCAACTTCGTACAAGCGTAAAAAGAAGCCCAAATTCAACGTATTTATTCCGAGGATAGGGGGATGGGGGTGGTTTCATCCCCCAACGTTTCTACGTTGTAATCTCATTGGGGGTTCCGTGAGGGGTCGCTGGTCTCTTCCACGACGAAATATGATTACCCCGATAGCCGAGAGGCTAACGACGTTAACTTTTCCTGACGCAGCACCAACCCCCTTCAACCCCTTCTTTGACTATGTTCCATCGGGCATCCGGTACCCCCCGATTTGGTCATCCATCCCCCTAGTGGTTTACCTTTTCCACGAATTCGAAACTCCCCGAAATCCCAACGCCCCTTCAACCCCTAAGGGCTTGAAATCCCCAAGGGGGTGAAATCCACCCCCATCTATGGAAATTCAATTCGCTATTGAATTCTAACTGAGTGACTCGTCATGAAAGAATCGAACATCCAAAAATTATCGTATTCTTCATTGTAGAATTAAACCCAAACAACCCCAAACCAAAGCAAACGAATCTAAATATTGGCGTTCTCTCCATTGAGATTGGAACCCAAACAAACCCAAACAAATAAAAAAAAGTATGGTATTCTTCATTGTGGAATTGAACCCAAACAAACCGAAACAAATAAAAAAAAATTATGGTATTAGTCATTGTGGAATTGAACTTAAACAAATATAAACAAACCCAAACCAACCCAAACGAATCCAAACATGATTCTCTCCATTGTGGTTTGGAACCGAAACAAATTCAAATGAATCCAAAAATTATGGTACTCTCCATTTCGAACAAGAACCCAAACAAATCCAAACATGATTCTCTCCATTGCGGATTGGAACCCAAACAAACCCAAATAAGCCCAAAAATTATGGTATTCTCCATTGTTGACTGGAGCTCAAACAAACCCAAACCAATTGAAAAATTATGGTATTCTTCATTGTGGAATTGAACCCAAACAAACCCAAACAAATAAAAAAAATTATGGTATTAGTCATTGTGTAATTGAACCTAAACAAACCCAAACAAATCCAAACCAACCCCAACAAATTCAAACATGATTCTCTCCATTGCGGATTGGAACCCAAACAAACCCAAATACATAAAAAAATTATAGTATTCTCCATTGTGGACTGAAACTCAAACAAACCCAAAACAAACAAACCCAGCCCAATCTAAACAGATCCAAAAATTATGGTACTCTCCATTACGGACTGGAGCATTGGAACTAACGACTATTTTTTTCTGGCTCTGAAAAGCAAAGATGTCATCACCTCGAGAATGCTCTTCCCAAAGTGCAATTGGACACGCAGATTCATTATACCCAATAAAATCGTCTTTCTCTACTTTGTTCTATGCCTGGAAGGCTTCCACTGGTAATGGGTAGCCCCAAATTGCACACAGCAATTTTCAATCTAGATCGGCTAGACTGGCAATTCGCTTGGTCTCTACAATCCCCTTCCTCGTTCAAGCTACCCTCGCGTGTCACGAACCTGAAGCAATTGTCTTGCCAAATGGAAAACTGATTTCCATTTCGTCTTGGTGACTCCACGAGGAATTGCATAGGAAAAAAGATGAGTCTTTTGGGCTTCTAATTCGTTTCTAGCATCCTCCGGAACGAATTTATCGGTTACGATGCAAAATTATTGATTAGCTGCGTTTAAATATGTTTTTTACTCTCGGATATCGCATTGGGTCGAAAACGTCCAAGTCGATTTTTCCCCTTTCAAACGTGTCTGAAAAATCAGAAAAAATTCTGTTATACTCTTGAATCCTTCTAAAACCCAAATTCACAATCATTACCAAAAAATTTGTTATCACTTTCACTACAAATAAATAAATAAAAAAATCGTTTTTCAGCTCGAACATTCAAGTCTCTATTCTTCGCCAACGACAAAGACTACTGTCACTAGACATTGTCGAATGGCGAATGGATCCTTATCGAACATTGGAACAGTACTGGAAAGCCATTAATCGTTAAACCAAACGATTATTTCTTCGAGAGTTGCTTTGTTGATTCCTCTCGTGATTGGCAGGCACCCATTTATATCTTCGAGTATCCAAACGATAAGAGACCCTCTGTGTAGTCTCTTATCGTTGAAGGATAAAAAAAGAGATTGGACAGGTGGTTGGAAAGAAAAAGAGAAAATGCCAGAAAGGAGGAGGGGGGAGGGAGTTGAGGAACAAAGAATAAGAATGACGAGTCCGATACGTTTGAATAGACGAGTTCCATCAAGCTCTACTCTCTACCAGTGTTCCAGATAGGGGTAATTTATCTGAAAACCGGTTGCGCAGCATTGACGCTCGTGCCAATAGCAAATAAAGTACCTGATGTGCATGAACGTGGACTTTCCACGATGGTGAGCATCGGCCATTCAGGATTTATATACGACTTCACAGATATGGGGAGAAATGGACAGTTGGTTGGGGGCTTGATGAAAACGAGGATTGGGGGATGAAATAGGATGGAGAAAATCGAAAATGGTTGGTTCAAGAGACGAGAGAGGGGAGGAAAGAGAAAATGGTAAATTCGAAGAGAAAATTGAAGGAAGGGAATAAGGACTGTGCAGGGTTTCCTCTGGACTGAGCAACTTCTAGTCACGATATACGTCATTGAAATACTAATTGATTTAATCGATTCCCCTCCTCCCACCCCTATTAACCCTTTTCTCGATCCTGTCACTTTGGACTGCCTTATTTCATCCCCCCTCCACCCTCCAATCGCCCTCAGCCATTTTCCACCCTTTTGGCCCCACCCTCCATTCTCCACCCTCCTAATCGGGAAATTCAACGGTACAACGGTCATCATCCCGGTCAGATGCGACGATAACGCTGTCACCCATAAATCCGTGAAATTATGGACCGAGCGAATCTCGAAGTCACGATTCCCCGAGACTACAAGCTGCGATGTATAATTCTCGATTACTTACCTCGAATTTTAAATAGGAACAGGTAAACGTTTTTTTTGGATTAATACAATTTATGTGGGGTAAATATATTGAGTTTGGGGTTTTGATACGATTTTCGAAAATTCTGGCACCGTTTCAATTGGTTTTTTGATTTTGCTCGGATTTTTACCATCGGGTTGATAAAAATCGATACAAATTGATATATGATATATTTCTTATACAAATATAATGATATAATTATATTAGTATTTTAATATATCGATATGTTCATATATTAACGATATATTATTAATATAAGCGATATATTACGATAATTAATATATCATTAATTATATTATTGATATCAATGATATATTGTTAATAATATATAATTATAATATATTAATATATTTATTTTGCATCTGATATATTAATATCTATATTAATAAATATATTAACTAATATTAATATATTCGTATAAAAAAAAGCTCGAACGAAATTGATAGCGATTTTTTTTTCAAAATTAATAATTAGTGGGTGGTGGGGGAAGTTAAAAAATCGTTCCGTTCGAACGATTCGACGTTCGGACGCGGAACGCAGAATTCGCACGGGTTCGAGGATTCACGATTAATCACCGAGTGATTATCTCTCTCTCCTCGCTTGGCTTAAGATTGATATTTCATGTTCGTGGAGCAACGATCAGTCCGATTCTATATATACTACTTTATATCCGTCTCTCCTTCGCCGCTTCAAACGGCGGGACAAAATTGCTCGTGCAACTGAAAGCGCATCAATTCCGCGGAATACGCGACGGAATATAGAAACATTGGACCAACGCGCACGCATGCATGCTCAAGATTGATACGCGATGCGATGCAACGCTCAACGATTTCGAATTTATATATAAACGCATTATTATATTTGCATATATCGATATACACGATTTACGTGCAAATATTAATATACATATATTTTATAATAATATATTGATATATCAATATATTATATGTTTTATAATAATGTATTGATATATCAATATATTAAAATATTAGTATATTAATGTATATTGATATATCGATATTAATGATATATCATTGATATATTATTGTTATATAAGTATATTGATATGCGTATACTTATGTAGAGTATATCGATATATTATTATAAATAGATATACTCAATATTTTCAATACAAATACTCATATATTTTTATCATGATATATTCATATATTATATTTATATTAATATATTAAATTATTATAATTATATTCATATATATATATATATATATATATATATCGCAATTCATATATTAATATCAATTATATATCCGTGTATATTATAATAAGTATGAATATTAATATTAATAGATATATCGATATATTACAATATAAATATATTGGTATTCGTGATATATATTTTTTTCTTTGATATTTTTTTAATGATTTATCTTTTTAGGAGGCTGTAAAAAAATGAAAAAAAAACGTAGTTTTCGAGTTTTGCGTGGGTATCAGTGATTTCGCAATTATTTGGGAAGGAAAAAAATTGAAAAATTTCCGAGAGGCAGTAACGAGTGACATAGACGAATATTCCTGACAGTTCATTCCCATATATATATATACGTCTGTAGAGTCGAAAAGCAACACATGCTGGAATACCTGAAGCGCGTGCTCGAACGCTCGCGCATTCCGACCGCGTTTCTCCGCATACGTCGAGTGCGTACATGGCGCGGGTTAGCGACCGTGCAAAAACAAATTCGCAAATAAATAACGTTATTTATGGCCTCGCATGGAGAATGAGTCACCGAGTAGACGCGAAAGCGACGCAAAAAGGAAATAGACGGTAAAAGGTGGAGGGAGTGGAAAGGGGGGGGGGATTCTCTCGTAAAATAGGACTTTTGTGAGTTCTATCGTTGAGGCTATACTCGTGTTTGTTTTGAACCTCATTAACGACGACGAATGAACGAGTTGTTCGAGTTTTTTATTGTTGGAGTTGAAGGAAAGTTTCGGTTTTTTATTTTACTTTTTTTGGACAAATATCGGATGAAATTGGGGTTGAATAAAAATTTATGGGGATTTTGAAATTGAGGTGAAAAAAAATTCAGGGCAATTTCTTTTTCAAGTCAATTTCACAGTTGAAATAGTCATAAAAAATTGGCGTCAATTACAAACTTGGAATTGACTTTTTTAAAAAATCTTATCAAAACTAAACTGGAAAAAAAATTACCATCAAATCCAAACTTGAAATTGGCTTGAAAAAAATTCTCATCAGATTCAAACTTGAAGCTGAATTGAAAAAAAAATTTCTCTCAATTGCAAATTTGTAATGAACTTGAAAAAAAATTCTTGTAAACCCAAACTTGAATCCGACTGGAAAAAAATTGCCGTAAATTGAAAGCTAGAAACACAACGGAAAAAAATAATTGCTATCGATTAGAAACTTGAAATCGACTTGAAAAAAATTGCCATCAATTGAAAGTTAAAATACAACGCAAAAAAAATTGCCATCGATGCAAAACTTGAATCTGACTTGAAAAAAAAATTGCTATCGATTCGAAACTTGAAATCGACTTGAAAAAAAAAAAATTGCCAGAAATTTCAAAAGTTGAAATTTTGGTGGCTCGCGTATTTCCTGTGGACATATCGGTGCGCGGGTATGTTTATCGCGCGAGTGCACGAAAACACATCGAGAATCCCCGTCACATACTTTGCATCGTTTCTCGCTATCGGTTGGCCGGAAATTCGAGTGATTAAACACACCCCTAGCGGTTCAACCCCAACGACCGGATATGGGAATAGTTGGCCAAAGTTTTTGGCGTCGAGAGATCCCAACTCCCTCGTTCTCTCCCTCCCCCGTTTTTGCTGTGAAAAGTCTCGCAGGCTTTCCAGCAATGTTTTCGATTTTCGAAAGGATTGCTCGCGATGTTTCCACCGCATGACTGAAGACGAACGAGCCGGAAGACTCGCCCCGCGAGCTTTCCAGACTGCAAGCCCATTCCGCGATATATATTGCGTAGCCAAAACTATACCAGGTGTCCCATTCTAATTTCACACCTGACAAAAAAAAAAAAATTGGCAAATAATATTCCAATTTCAAAATTATAAACTTTGAAAAAAAATATTTCCAACAAAACATGTTAGTATAGAGCTGACAAATTTTTGGATGCTAAAAAAAAAGTACGTTTCTATTTGAAAAAAACATATCGGCCGTTTCAACGCCGCCATTTTGAATTTTTGATCGACCAACAATTTTTTTTCAAACGTCCCCCTTTAAACCCTAAAACTTTTGTTAAACAACAAATTCGATCCGAGCAATATTTTTCGAGAATAAATCAGGTGTAACCCGGTAGGTAGCGGACATTTCATACGATATACGGGGTGTCCAAAAAATCGAACTAACATTTTATGATAAGTCAATCTACAGGTCATTCTCATCAAATCAAGTCCTATCAACTAGGCTTCAAAATCGAGTAGTTTCTGAGTTTTAACGATTTTTCGATTTTCTCTTCGAAATTTTCAAACTTTACATAAGAAAAGACAAAAAATAAAAACCGGAAATAGGGTTGAAACCAATAAAAGAAAAAATGTATTTTTATTTCCATACAGGGTGACCGGAAACTAGAAGTTTAAAATGAATAAAATTCATATTTAGTGTTTGTTTGGGTTTACATTTTTTAAAATAAATACTTTTATAGTTTAATCAATTTAGTTTCATTTTTGAGGTAATTTATTAACGTTGGATTCATTATTGCTAAATAACCGATTACAAGATTAAATCCGATATTAATTAATGCGAAAACGTTTGCTCGCTCGTCTTCCACGTTCAAGTATAATCACTAGGTACTCTCCGCTATTTAATTATCATTTTCCGCCTTGCACAGAAGGTATTTGTCTTTATATATATACATATATATATATATATATATGCGTGCATGCGTTTGTCTTGCTCCATACATTTTCACTCCCTCCTAATTTAGTCGTGATGGATAATACCCGTGTTTCAACGCCCCAATGTCGCGCGCTCGCATTGATAACGATGACGATGATGAAGGCCCTGACAGGAAGGCGCCACCCGCTGAGCAAGGATCTCATTATCTCTGTAAAACTTTCATCATGGACCTCCCACTTTGTTTCTTTAACTTTCTCTCTCGCTCTCTCTCTCTCTTTGTCTCTTTCTATTTTCTTTTCGTTCAATTTTTTTTGTAAATTGGAGTAGCGAATTTCTAATGAAAATCCATAGGAATCCCTGAGTGAATTTTATACCTGAGAAAAACCAAGCAAAATTAAATTAATTAAGGGGCTCACTCAAAAGTGCATTGGGCTTGAAGTCAGTTTCGCAAAAAATATTAATTTCGATAGTATATGAAAAAATAAGAAAATATGTAAAATAATCTATGATATATAATATAATAATCTATGATATATAAAATAATATACAGCTATACAAATAATATACGCTAACAATAGATATATATAATCTATGATATATAAAATAATATACAGGGTGTCCCACGAGGGAATGTTAGAAAAATATTCTAGAAACGTTTTTTTGCATTTTCCTAGTCTAATTCTGTACTTTCGGCAAAAATTCGGGCATATTCATAATCAGCGGAAAATTTACGATAAAATAGACCTTTTTAATACTTTTGAAACGGAAAATAAATTTTTCGACTTCCCCGGCCACTTTTCCGAAATCGCAAAAATCAGGAGATTTCAAAAGGTCGTAGAGTGAGCTTCTTATACGCTATGGAGATTTAATTAGTGTGTTTGGAAAAGGTTTTTGCCTGACTTAAATAATGGCGTTGGATTTATTTCGATATCTCTCATAGTTTTCCCGGAAAGTCCACCTGGAAAAATTAGCAAAAATCGATGGTCCAACTTTGAAATTCTGCCAAAAATCGAAAAATCATCGGATTTTAATGATTAAAAAAGCATTTTGAAGAGAAAATCATATCGAAGAGATTGAGCACAAAGTGGATAGCCAAATCCTAAAGGGAAAAAAGTTATCGATGATTTAGTGAAAAAACTTCTTTTGCCCGAAATTCCCAAAAAATTTTAATTTTTAATATTTGTTATATTGGTCCATTTCTATGTAATTTGATCCCCTGATTACGAATCTATCATTCATTTTCCCCAAAACCCAAGATTTCCGTGAAAAAATCGTTAAAAACGAAAAACACGATTTTTTCATGGAAATTTTGGGTTTTAGGGGAAATGAAAAGTAGATTCGTGCTCAGGGGATCAAATTACATCGAAATGGGCCTATTAAAAAAAGTATTAAAAATCCAACATTTTTTGGGATTTTTCTGTAAAATAAGTTTTTTCACTAAATAATCGATAACTTTTTTCCCTATAGGATTTGACAGTCCACTGTACGCTCAATCTCTTCGTTACGATTTTCTCTTCACAATGCCGCTTGAATTATCAAGATCCGACGATTTTTCGATTTTTGGCAGAATTTCAAAGTTGGACCATCGATTTTTGCCAATTTTTTCATACATACCCCTTTGCCTCTTTTTTTGCCATTTTTCAAGTGGACTTTCCGGGAAAACTATGCGAGATATCGATACGAATTCAACGCCATTATTTAAGTCAGGCAAAAACCTTTTCCAAACCCACCCATTAAACCTCCATGCCATATAAGAAGCTCACTCTACAACCTTTTAAAATCTCGTGATTCTTGAGATTTCGTAAAAGTGGCCACGGAAGTCGAAAATATTTTTTTCCGTTTTTAAATTCTAAAAAGTGTCTATAAAATCGTAAATTTTCCGCTGATTACAAATATGCCCTAGTTTTTGCCAAAAGTACAGAATAAGACTAAGAAAATGCAAAAAAACGTTTCTAGAATATTTTTTTGTCATTCCGTCGTAGGACACCCTGTATAATATACAAAAATATATAAAATATATTTTAAAAAATCGTATTTCAATCATTCGTATCCAATATTTGGAGGGAGCTCGGTTTCTTTGCTTTTCTTCATCGTTTCCCTTTTTTTCTTCGTCTACCTCTCTCTCATTCTCATTCTCTTTCGAGCCTCTTTTTTTTTCTTTCGTTTTCTTTCGTTTCGAGTCTCCTCAGACGTACGTCTCGACTTTGCGATCACCATCCCAAAGGGCTCAGGGCTTACGCCTTTTATAACGCATGCACAAGAAAATGTAAAAAGGTGTGCAACGATATATGCACCCTGGAATGACAACCGGAGCCCTCAGGGGTGAATTTCGAGGAAGCCAAGTGGAATACCAGAAGCCCTCTTTTAACCCCGCTCCCTCCCCTCAGCCTCCTCCGCCCTGACGTTCTTTGCCACCCTTCCTGGCCTCTTTTCCTCCAACTTGTATTTCTCGAAAGCGCGGAAAGCTCTCGTGCCCTTTCGAGTGAAAATTTTATTCCCCAGATTCCCCGGTGGTGCAACATTTAATTCCTGAATATTTCGCCGATCTTCCGGCAGGAATCCGGGCCCTCGAAAAATTTCCGCTTATCATTCTTACGAGCGGCTATTTTTTTTATATTTTTTTCGCCCAACCCCTTCAAATTTGAATTTACCTGATCGCAAAATTGCAAAATATTATTGGAAAAATATCTAGTATATTAAAATAAAAACGATAACGATTTTATCAACAAAGGATAATAACGATAATAATAGGATTTCAAAAATTGACAAAGTAGTAATTCTATAAAAATTATTGTTGAACAACTAATGCATAAAAATACTTTGAAAAGTAATGTAAATAAAGATATAGAAAATTCTAATCATTTTTTGTATTAGGATTTTTTTTATTATTTTTTGCTTATTTTCGTTTATATCATATTATTACTATAGTGTTTTCAGTTTTTTTTTAACTGTAAAAAACTAATATAAATAAGAACTGAAAAAATAAAAAAATAAAAATAACTTAACCCAAACAAACCTAAATTAAATAAAAAATTTACAGATTTTTTAACTGTAAATAAACTAATATAAAAAATAACAAAAAAAATATTAAAATAAAAAGCTACAAATTTTTTAACTCTAAAAAACTAATATAAAAAACCAAACCAATAATATAATCGAAACGATAACAAATAAAATATAAACAAAAAGAAAAATATTCAAAAAAAGACTTCAATAGCGATAAAAAAAATAGAATTGAATGTCAAAGGCTCCCTCACGAAACCTAACCCCAAACCTGAATCTTCATCAGCTTTCCTTCAGCTGCGTGCAAACGATGACAAGTATACTTATCGCGGATAAAAACGAGGCCCGGAAGTCTCTAAATAAATAATGCGAGAGTACCACGACCCTCATAAATCTTGGGGTCCATGCCAAGAGTTGTGACCGCACGTGCAGCAGCCGAATCGATATTCCTTGGCTGACAGGAATTATTGTAAGCTTCGAAGTCAATGACGTAAGAAAATACCCCTTAAGGATTGGGGGATCGTACGTATAATTTATATAATTGGAATAATTGAGTCTCCAGGGAACGAGATCGGATGTATTATTGCTCGTAACTATTGTTCAGCATCAATTCTACTTCGACTACTTCTCCTCGTATGAGCTGGGGGAAATATTTCGTCATATTTTATTTATATTTTATTATTTATTTATATATTGTTTGAAATATTTTTTAGAAATTTTATTTGTCTTTTTTCTTTGGATTAAAAAAAAACTGTATCCAATTATCTACGTATTTTTCTTTGAACTTTTCAAAAGTACTTTTTTGCAATTTCTTTGTTTTTTCTTTAAACTTTTTCAAAATTCTTTCTCGCAATTATCTTTGCATTTTTTCTTTGATCTTTTCAAAAATACTTTTTCGCACATTCCTTTGTATTTTTTCTCTGAACTTTTTCAAAATTCTTTCTTTCAATTATCTTCGCATTTTTTCTTCGATCTTTTCAAAAATACTTTTTTCCACATTCCTTTGTATTTTTTCGTTGAACTGTTTCAAAATTCTTTCCTGCATTTTTTTCTATTTATTCTTTAGCCCTTTGCAAAATACTTTTTTGCAATTCTATTTCTATCAACAAATTTGTATAACCCTTTTTTTCGCAAATTCTCTACGTACTTTTTTGGTCCCAAAAAAATAACTCCTTTTGCAATCTATTTTGCACTTTTGTCTGGCCTTATCTTTGAGCTTTTCAAAACTTCAAGGTTGCTTCTACAACGCCATAAAATCGATGTTACATGGACGAAAGGAAAAAGCAAAAAACAAAAACCAAAAAAAAAAAATCAAAAAGTAGCGAATAAAAAAAAAAGAATAACGAAACGGAGAATGGATGTGGAGTAAAAGTAATGAGGAGGAGTGAATACGAGAAAGAGAAGAATTGTCGGAGGAATCACGGAGGGAAAGGGGCAGGACATGGACGTCGGGGGCGAGGGGGTGAAAGGGGGGATTTCACTGAATGGTTTTGAAAGCCACGGGAGGAGGTAGTTACCGGGGTGTCTGACGCAGCGACTTTACCTCCGGACACGTCAAAGTTAACAAGGCACATTTCACAGATAACTTCTAACGATGTTCCCGAGAACGGTAAGCAAAAGGTAGATATATATATGTTTTTGTGTATATATATATATATATATATACGTATATACCAATTTTCGAAACTCGGCGATTCGAAGAAATTGGACCCGAGGTTGACACGGGTTCAAAGAAATTTCGACCATTTTCAAATTTGGGTTCGTCTATCACGACGTTACTTAATGAGTATTGGAAAATGATCAAAAGTCTTGAAAATTTTGGGAATCGACGTTTTTGATTGAATAATAATTGGTGAATTATTTTACAATTTTATAACGTATTAATTTAGTTTCTGTAATACGTATAAATTTGATGATTGATCGAAGTTTTCATAAATCAATGAATTTGGGTCATGCTCTGATTTTTGGTATTTTTATTTGCGATTTTGAGAATAATTTTTTGCATTTTTATTTAAGCTGTTAAAAATATTTTTTTGTATTTTTATTTGAGATTTTTATTTGTTTCGTATTTTTATTTGTGCTTTTCATTTTTCTGTATTTTTATTCGAGCTTTTTTCAAAATAGTATTTTTATTAGACCGAATTTTAAAAAATCATATATTTATTCAATTAAACAAAATTTTTTTTATCCTTTTATCTGAGCTTTTTGCTAAACATATTTTTTTGATTCTGCATCAGAGATATTAATTTTAAAAATCTTTTTGTATGAAATTTGGATTTTTCGTCAAAAGCCAAGTGTATATCGAACGAATATATTATCCTTGGGTTATACCTGGTGGTGATGATGGCATGTTTGACGTCACGATAGTTTATCGCCTCAGAGGTTCGTTATCAACATTTACCAGGGCCACACAGCGAGATGAAACACGATAGCGAGCAGAGAGACGAGATGAGAGTCGGATAGAGGATCATAATAATATTGGCTTTTAGTATGCGATCACAAGCGAGTGATATATCAATACTCCACGTCATCTCCTTGATGCATTATTCATGAGGGTTCGATGTGGCTGATCTGTGGACACAAATGTGTGTGCCGGTGTATCGATGTGTGTCTCTTCGAAGACCCAAGCATCAGCATACATCTGAATTTTACGTAGACCAAATTACAAAGTCCCATCTGCTTTTTAAGGGGTCAAAAAGATAAAATTAGGTCGAGTCCATTTATGGAACATTTTCTATCAGTTAAGCTGAAAATCACGTGATTCAATGATGAAGATTCTATTGGGGGTTTATCCTAGTAGTGAGAATTAAAAAAAGAAAAAAAAATTCGAAAAGATCGAGCAGAATTAATATTTTAGCGAATAAAAGACGAGCCAGTGGTAACGGTCGATAACTAGTCAGACAAGTATATTGCCAGCCTATACTGGTCATAAAAATTTGAAAACTGATTAAATAGAATAAAAAATAAAAAAAAAAACAAAGCGATCGAGCAAGATTGATATTTTATCGAATTAAAAACGAACCAGTGGTAACGGTCGATAACTAGTCAGGCAAGTATATGACCAGCCTATATTGGTCATAAAAATTTGAAAAATCATTAAATATACTCAAAAATAAAAATAAAACAAAGGAATCGAGCAGGATTGATGTTTTATCGAATAAAAAACGAGCCAAGTAGTTAAAGTCGATAACTGGTCAGACATGTGATTTCCGATGGTTAAGGGTCTCGTTTTTTTCCAGGGTTCACTCGGAAGATCGTCGATTACCGCGAGCAGTTGCAAACGATCGCCGAATAAATATTGTACGTGGGGTAGCAATGAATAAAAGCCAGGGCGAGTAGTTAGGGTCAGTAATTGGTCGGGCACCTCGTTGCAATCGATACGTCGAAGGTGGAGCAGGGAACCGCGACTCTGTTCACATCTAATTGGAACATTCATCGTCGAGGAACGAGGATAATCCAAGACGGCGGATATATTTCGTCGCTGGTGTGATTTGCATTCTGGTTCCGTTATCGTCGATAAACGACATTGGCTAGAGCTCGCGGACGAAATATTTTATTTTCCTATCTGAAAGACCGTCGGATAGGAGATCAGGAAACGAGAACGTTCCGTTCTCTATATCTCTCTCGCGGAATTACGAAAATTCTTCTTCTCGTTTGATCGATACTACGAGGCAAATTGAAACGCGAATGGACCTCGTTGTTCGAGTCAATTATATGCAAAACAAGGGTACAGTCGAAGTCGTCAACGTTTTGCTACCCCGGGCATGATGGCCAGTAGTAAAGGATAAGAAATAGTCAGCCATTTGTGGCGTTTTCGTAAAATCAGTAGTGAGGGACACCCATTGGTCAGACGAAGTCGTATTCTTGTAAAAACAGTAGAAGAAGTCAACTACTGGTCAAGCGAAGTCGTATTTTCTTAAAATCAGTAGAAAAAGAACGATTGGTCAGGCGGAGGCGAATTTTCGCAAAATCAGTAGAAAAAGACAACGATTGGTCAGCCGTAGGCGAATCCTCGTAAAATCAGTAGAAAAAGACAACGATTGGTCAGCCGTAGGAGAATTCTCTTCAAATCAGTAGAAAAAGTCAACGATTGGTCAGCCGTAGGAAAATACTCGTTACATCAGTAGGAAGAGTCAATTATTTGTCAGGCGTAGTTGTATTTTCGTGAAATCAGTAGATAGAGACAACGATTGGTCAGACGTAATCGTGTTTTCGTTGAATCAGTAGTAAGATACAGCTATTGGTCAGACAAGCGAATTCTCGTAAAATCAGTAGTAAAAACAGTCATTGGTCAGACAAATCGGCGAATAATTGTAAAATCAGTAGTAAATGTCAGTCATTGGCCAGACAAATCTGATATCCCCTCTAGCCCTGGATAAGTAGTAATGCCCAATAGTAGGTCAGACATCCGACGTATCTTTGTAGAAAAAAGTAGTGAAAGTCAACATATCGTCAGCCCAGCTTCAGAAACGTCCAGAATGAACGGATTTTCGCACAGATCGAATTTTCGACTTGTACATTTTTCAAAAAAACAATTTTCTTCCATCCACGAGCGAACTCGTTGATGCTTACGGAAATTTCTACTGTATCGCGTAATAGTTCTGGGCGGTTTTAGGTATGCGTATACCTGGTTGCACTCGCCTCATAATAAACTCGCGACGTTTTGTGCTCGCGTTTCTCATTATCCGAAAAGTTTCTTGTACAACGATGACGATAACAGTAACGATAATAATAATGGTAAAATGCAAAAGGAAGGTCGGTAACGTCGTACTCGGCGAGTGGCTCAACGGTGTTCCACTTTTGCACACGAGTTCGGAAGTTCCCTCGTTTTGTCGAACAATACTTTTTTTTTATCGTTTATAGGTTGTATGAAATTCGTTCAAAAAATAAGGTGACTTTTTATCTTTATCACCGTTCGAAAAATTAAAATTCGTAAAAAATAAAAAAAGTAAAATAACTGAAAAATTAAAAATTAAAAATCCTGAAAAATTCAAAAATGACAAATCCTGAAAAATAGAAGATTAAAAAATCCTGCAAAATAAAAAAAAAATAAAACCGTGAAAAATAAAAGATTTAAAAACCCTGGAAAAAAAAATCCTGAAAAATCAAAATAAAAAATCCTGAAAAGTAAAAATAAAAGATGCTGAAAGATAAAAAAATTACAAATCCTGGAAAAATAAAAAAAATCAATTTCTAGCAAAATACGTAAAATAAAAAAAGGACGACTTCCGTGTCTGTTTCTTTTTTTTTTTTACGACCAGAGCTTCCACAATTAGGGGCAGGGTGATCAACCTGACAAACGGCAATTAGGCGTTCGAAGTGGCTTGGGGACTCCGGAAATCGTGCACGATTCGCC
>JAPYZJ010002885.1:0-25422 GCA_030522765.1 Ophioninae sp. B BG-2022a | reverse complement strand
TGAATATTACATAACTTTTTCACATTTAATTTTTTGTTTTGTTTTTATGTTTCGAATTTTCGAATTTAGAGAATATTTCGAGACACGTGGCGTTTTGCACTTCCACAGTAGAAGAGTCGAAACCAGTTTGGTTTTGTCGCCCCGCGAGACGGCATTGACCCTGACTTCGCGTGTAAGATCGCGAGTTCTGGGCCAAGGCTTTCACGGGTTCTATCTTTTGCACACACCTCTTCGCATTCTCGGGTTTCAAGCTCGGGCCTATTACGTGCACACGTACCAACACGCCGTTGCATGTTACGCCGAAGTGAGATCTTTGCCAAAAGAAGTATGCACCTGGTCTTCGTTGCAGGTTCAAACCTGCACGGGGCAGCAGCGTCTTCAATGTTACGAGCTGAACCAGTTTCTCACGCGTGTGTATCGTCCCGCGTACAAAAAGAACCCGCGAACGCGTTTCGACTTGCTCCAAACTTTTATTTCTTTTTTTTTTCTTTTTATTTCTTTTTTTTTTCTTTTTTTTCTTTTTTTTCTTTTTTTTTCCTTTTTTTCTTTCTCTCTCTTTCGATTTTTTATTCCGAGAGTACGTGTCCCTTTATCCACCCGAGTCGAGTCCGCGTCGACAGACACTTACAAAAGACCCGTCGCGACGCGTCCGAGAATGCAAAGCACCCTCCTTGGAAAACTTACGAATTTATTTTTTAACGAATTTTTTCGAGGAAGAAAAATATAATGTGAATGGAAAAAAAAATGGTTAATGAAAATGAGGAAAGAAAGAAATATAATAGCGAAAGGGGGGAGGAAAATTAAAGTAAAAATGCAAAGAAAATTTTTAATGGAAATGAAAAAAAAAAGGAAATGAGAGTGGAAAGGAAGAGGATAATGAAAATTAAGAGATAAAGGAAAATTTGAATGAAAATGAAAAGACGAAGGAAAATTTTAATGGAAATTTTTAAAAAAGATAAAGAAAAATGAGATTAAAAAGAAAAAGGGAAAGAAAAATGAGCGTGAAAAAAAAGGAATATGTAGATGAGAACACAAAGAAAAATGTGAATGAATATCAAAGAAGAAAGAAAAAAATGTAAAACTGATAAAAAGAAAACAAAAAATGAGAGTGAAACGGAAAATAAAAGTAAAAATAGAAAGGCAAAGATAAATGAATGTGAAAAATATGCGAAAAATAAAAATAAAAATACAAAGATAAATGCGAGTAAAAAAGAAACGAAAAATGAAAATGAAATCACAAAGATAAAAAAGAAAGAAAAATAAAAAGAAATTTTAGAAGTACATGTAACGAAAACGAAAGGAAAAAAAAACCATTTTTCAACGCAATAAAAGAGATGTTGAAATTGCATTAAAAATTGAACGAATAAAAATGAAACGAGCGTTGAGGAAAAAAAAGTTACCTGTTTGCAATTGGTACCTCTTTCCCAAACGATAAATTGGGGATAATCGTGATCCTCTCGGAGTATCAAACGATCGTAATCTATCCTACTAGCCCGTTAGGGCTTCCCCGGCCCGGACCAACACAAACTGCAGCCTCAGCTCCTAACTCTTTGATCCCGTAACCCAGAATCCAACCCTTTCACCCGGACCCCCTCCGCGTTGGGATTAACGCTAGGACCGCAAGGATGACGCGTTACGAACCGGAAAAGGGTTGTAGCGGAAAGCGTGGCTTCCACAATGGCCAAGGATAAAGGATTGGAGGTGGATTTTTATTCACCTGTGAAAGGGTTGTTGGGAAGGGTAGTCAACCCTTTCGAAATGATCGGCCTTTCCGCTATCTCGCGTCAAGTGTTTTCAACCAGAAACAACCCCAATAAATTTATTTTTTTCAACCTTTTCTCTGTTTATTTATTTTTAATTTTTTCATCACATAATTGTATTTATTTTGTTGGAATTATTTTACATTTATTTTATTAGATTTATATTATATTTGTTTTATTAGAATTATGTTATACTTATTTTATTAGAATATTTTATTTACGAATATTTTTATAGACTTTGCGTTTTATTTATAATTTTTTAATAATTTTAATTCGAATTAAATTTCGTATCAATAATATATATTTTTTTATTTTATCATTATAGGTATTTATTTTACTATACAAATTTATTAATATTCTTTTTACTCGAATGTATTATTGAAAATTGCATGAAAATATTAATTTAACTAAAAAAATATTTATAAAATATTATTACGAGATAGAATTTTATCGTCGATAGAACGAACATTTGGACGACCGAGATTCGATCATAACTTGATTCGATTCAAACGAATCTCTGCCGGTGCACGAGGTTTCGAGACAGCTGCAAAAATTTTATTTTTCAAGAACTCATTTTCCCTCTCGCTCTCTTGGTGTTGGATGCGCTACTTTTCAACAGGGTTATTTTTCCCCATCTATTTTCACATAAGGGTCTCATGTGTGGGGGTTGAAAAAATATGCGGGAAGAAAGACGCAACCCTTGAATCGAAGGATGAAAAAAAATAAAGAAAAAAAGAGGAAGAGAGAGAGAGAAGATGGTCCTCGATGGATCCTTTCATCGGGATACCATTTCGTTCGATGATTCAATAGCCCCCGTTCACTCTTTCAATTTCGAAAATATATACACGCACGTACAAATTCCTATTCAAAAAAAAAAAAAAAAATTCATTCGTGGGGGTGGAAATTTTTGGCCCTTTTCACCCTCGATTGCGTCCAATCCGGGAATCGGAGCCCTACCGGGTTATTCCACAATCCTTTTGTACTTTTTGACCCTTTTTACCTGAATTTCACTCGTTCGACACCCCTCGAAAAATGTTTCGTGAATTTATTTTTTTTTCCCTTCATCCCTTTATTCCTCGTGGACATTTATATTCACGAGGGCACGAGAACGTGTGTGTAACGCTGAGGCTCAATTTCGTACACCCTATGAAGGGCAAGGGCCCCAAAAAAAGGGGAAAGAAAAACGTAGAAAAAAAAAACGAATTTTTCCTATTCAGAGAGCGATGATCCCGAGATATGCATCTGGATGCATCGAAGGGCGACACGAACGAGAAATAAAGGAAATTCCATCGGAGATTTTCGTGATTTTGAATAATATTGCATGCCCCTTTTTCGGTACTTTTTTTTCTCTCTCTCTCTATATATATATATATATATATATATGTATATTTCTTTCTCGCCCTTTTTAGGGTCAAAAGATCGAAGAGGAAGCGAGAACCCTGTCGACCCTTTTACTTCGATCCACCGTACTAAATCCTCGAGCTCGACCCTTTTATGTGTGTGTCCCTTTTCACTGCGACCCTTCCACCCTTCGCGTCCCTTTGATAATCTCTGGACCGGTCCAGCGAGCTTCCCTCATCCCCTCCCCCTCCTCACCGTACCGTTTCTTTCCGTCCCCCTCGATCTTTCGATCTCTCAAATTTTGACAAAGGGTTCCGGGCCCTGTGGTCGGTGCAGTCCCACCGGACCCCATCAGACCGTGGACACAATCTCAACGTGCGTGCACGTGACGCTGTTTCAAAACCGGAGAAAGAAAAATACATTTCGTACTACTTCCGGCATAACACGAAAAATCCACTCGTATTTTTCTACTCTTTGCCAAGGTTTATTTGTTTATTTATTTATTTTTTTTTGCATTTGATTTTACTGGCGACGATAAATAAATATGTGGAAAAGCAATATAGCTCGGTCGATGGTTGGGGATATCTGGGGATTTGTTTCCGGTGAAATACGTGGGACGGGGATTTTTGAATTTCGAAATTGAATTGGGAATTTTTTGAAGTCAAATTTGTGACCTTGTGATGATAATGTTAATTTTTTTAAATGCTTACCCAAACTAACTCATAGTCGTGAATAATCGTTGCAATTATTAAAAATTTAATGATGATGTTTAACATTATTAAACATTAACATAATAATATTGAAAAATTTATTGAAATCGTTTTTCAATATCATTATTTTAGTTTATTGAATTATTATATTATTACATTTATTAAATAAAAATAATAATACTAAAAAATGTATTTGCCTAAAAAAATCGATTGATCGATTTTTCAAACGAGATCGAATAATATCGTTTTGGAATTGCCAAAAGCGCATAGTAATATTTTTCAACCCACTGTAATAGAAAAATAAAACTAGAGCATTGTAAATAGCCTGTACCCTTCACAAATTTTTACAGGTCACATTTTGCGCGAGGATTTTTTAAAAAGATTTTTTTTTTCATTTTTTATCCTCAATATTCAAAGTTTGAAAAATTTCCAAAATGCACAAGACTCACCGTTGACGATACGGGATTCTGCAATTTCCCGGACACAAGATTGCTTGTTTTATTTATCACAACTCTTTGGCACTTAACACGATCCAGTTCACTGAAAAAAGAAAGCATTAAACTTCGAATTACTATATGTTGATGTGCAACAATTATAACAATGACAAAAATAATAATAATAATTTTATAATTATAATTATAATAAATAACAACGATGATAAAAATGATTACTACTGTTTTATCCGTTCGTTACTAATAATTATAAATTATTTATCATTTTTTAAACAATTTATTATCACAAATAATATTATAACATTTTTTTAATATAATCAAATAACAAATATTGTTTTTAATTAAAAAATATATCTACGGCATAAATATATACACATAACAAATATTTGTTAATCGTTTATTTATATTAGTTTTTTTATCTATTGTTATAATTATTTTAAAAAATCTACTTAAAAAAAAAAGTCGAACATCGTAAACATTTTCTCCCTCAATTCGTCAATCAATTATTTTTTTAAATCCTTTTTTTTTTCTTTCTGATTTTTACTCTGTTTTCTTTTCTTTTCGATTTTTATCGTGTTTTTTTTTCTTTTCGAGCGTTTCAACGGAAGACTCGAAGAGAAGGGGGGAGGGTATTATGGTTTCGTATTTTCACGTGTTCGCTGATGAAGAAATTCCTGAATTCTGATTTATTTCGTTACGACGGACGTTCTCGCGTAGAATTATGAATTCGATCTCACCCCGGTCGGATTCATCCTCAGGGTGGAGCACTGATGGGAAGGGGGAGGGGAAGAATGTAATTCCAATTATAAAGATCTCTATCGCGAGGAGTCGCGAGGCGTCTACCTGTCCGGGATGGAAAGAGCCCGCGATTACGGGAGTCGTAAAAGTGAGATGCGTAAAAAAAGATGAAAAAAAAATAGAATGAGAGAAGAAAAAAAGAATATACAGGGTGAACCATTCGACGTAAGTCCAAACATCTCCGTTGGCTTTCGAGTGACGATAAAAATGAATTTTTCATGAAATATTTTTTTGGGCAATATCGTTTCAAGGTCATGATACAATAAGTCGTTAAATTCTCCTGAATATCGGCTACAACGACGTAAGAAAAAGAAAACATGTTCTCGTTCGAAAATCATTAATGACCTTGAAACGGGAACACTCTGACCTTGAGGAAATGAACTTTTTACCAGTATGTCTGCCATTCGAAATCGATCGAATTATGTTTTAACATTTTTTTCGTCACTCCAAAATCAACGGAGATTTTTAATTAAACACTTTTTTGCCCTCAATTAAGCAAATTTTACATTGATTTGTATGAAAAACAATTTTCTATATTTAAATCTCTTCTTGAATGAATAAAATTTATTTAATTCATCTATTATTATATTATTATTTGAAAAAATGAATAATTATTAATCTAACCATATAATTTTCAACATAAAATTTATATAATTTTACTTAAACTGTAATCTTTCTTTTTCAAAATATATTTTTCTAAATTTGATTTTAATTGTAAATTTAAAAAACAAATATGCACCCAAAAATTGTTTTTTCAAATTTTTCATAAGCCACAACATTCGTTATCTGTATCCAATTAATTTTTAAAATACAATTCATATAATTATACACAATTTTTATTCAATTCGAATTTTTCTTTCAAAATAAATTTTTCTAATTCTTCTTTTGGAAAATCGTTGTGATTAAAAAATGTTAATTTACAATCTTTTCCTTTTGTTGGTTGGTCACGTTACATGATCCACCCGGTACAAACGAGAGAGCGAAGGAATACGGTAGCCATGACGAGCCAGGACTATTTTTAGCCTCGGGGAGAAATCTTTGAAGCCTTTTTTTTCCCCCCTTTTTTTGGGCGTCGCGCCACCCCCCCCCAAATTTTTTTTCCCCTCTTTTTGGGGGGGGGGGGGTCACCTTCCCCCCCCCCCCCCCCCCGTTTTAAGTGATCGAGCTCGAGCTTGGGCGTCTCGTCAAACTGTTTATCTCTCGAGGAATAGCACTTTGAAAAAAAAAAAACCCTCCGATTCGTCTTATCTCCTCGAAGGTAAACCTTCCTACCCTTCGAAACCCCCGATAAGAAAGTACACACGTCTCCTCCTCCGTCTATCTTCACGAGAAATTTCTTCGCTTGAAAAAAAAAACAAAAAAAAAAATTCTTGAAAATTCCCACGCTTTTTAACGCACGTTTAACGATACGTGTCAATAATTTTATCACCGGCTCCCTAAATCCACATTTTCGGTTCCGGAATAAATAGGAAATGTGAAAAAGAGAACTCACGACTCCGATGTAAAGTATACGTTTATTTTTTGATTGGGAGGAGAAGGAATTTCTATTTTTTTTTCTTTTTTTGGCTTTTGGATATTTTTCTTTTACTGGGCTTTGGTCGATTTGGGATAAGAAGGGTCGCGAAAGAAATGCAGCTTCGTGTGGAAAAAAATTATAATTTGTTTTGTGAAAAACATAATTCGTGAGAAAAAAAGAAGGTCGTTACCAGAAACCAAAATTCGTACAAATAAAAAAATTGGAAAAGATAAGAAGACCAAAAATTGAAAAGAAAATTCGTGAAAAAATGAATATTTATAAAAGTGATAAAAATCCCAAAAAAGACAAAAATTCGTGGAAAAGGTAATAATTTGTCAAAAGAAAAAAAAACAAAAACTCGTAGAGAAAAAAAACAAAAATTCGTCAAGAGAAAAAAAACAAAAATTCGTCAAAAGAAAAAACAAAATTTGTTGGAAAAAATTGGGAAAAATAGTTTCGTAAAAAAAAAGAATTTGTCGATCGATAATTGACAGGTAATGAGGAACGTGGGTAAAGGTTCAGGTTCTCCATAAGGGAGAGAAAGAGAGGGCGAGAGAGAGAGAGAGAGAGAGAGAGAGAGAGAGCCCTCGTCGCTCCAATTATCCTCGTCCCCGTGGACAACGTGCTCGCCTGAGCCTAACCGTATCGACGTTGATCTCGTTCCGATCGAAAATTCGGCACGATCGCGCGTGAGATAGGTATCGAGATCCATAGAATTTACGGCAAGATCGTAGACGCGAGATTCCCTCCGATCTACGTGGATGTTTATCGTCAGAGAGCGTGCCTGATGAGAGACAAGCTCGGAAACACTTATCCACATAGGCTGGTTCACATGGTCGAAAAAAAGAAAAAAAAAAGAAAAAAAAATTATATATATCTATACATTTTCCTCCATTCATTCCCAATCGAGCTTAAAAAAACAATAAAAACAATGTTTAAATAGATGTACGTATGTATCCACGAGAGTATATTTTGTTCAATCTAATTTCCTTCCACTTATTTTTAATTAGTATTATTTATATTAAAAATATAATTTATAAGTTCAATAAACGATTTTTTCAATATTTGTTAAATAAAAATATCAATTAATAATTAGGAATTTAATAAAGTAAAATGAAATTTTATTTCCTAAATAAGAATTAATTTTCTCAATATTTCTTAAATAAAAATTAATCAAAATAAAATAAAAAAAGTTAAAGTTCACTTCAACTTTTTTATTTCGTTTTAATTGAACTTGATGAATTTTATTGAAACAAAAGCAATATATTAAAAGTAAATTTCAATAACAGATAAAAACCGATATGAATTATAAATATTAATTAAATAATATTCAATTAGCACGATATAATATTTAATATATAAATATTGAAAATCTTATTTTACTCATTTATAACATCGTATATATTCGTTTATTATAAAATGAAAAAAAATGGGGGACGTGGCTTCTCCGGACGAGTCTTTTGCGACACGTTCTCCGGTAACCGAATCCACATGGTATGATCCCCGGTGGTTAGTATCTCGATCTGAAAATCGGTACGATTACACGCCGAGGGGAGAAAGAAAGCGAAAGGGAGAGAAACAGGGAGAATCACGGGGACATAATGAGAGAGAAAGAGCGAGAGAGGGGGCAGGAGGGGGGGGGGGCCCTTCGGCGTCAAGATAAAGAGGGAAGAGTGCTTCGCTCATAGTTGGGCGACGAGATTGGAGGGAATGAGGACGAGGAAGATAAAACGTAAAATAAAACAGGACGAAGGACGAAAGTGAAGAGCTGAAGGGCCTCAGAGAGAGAAAGAGGAAAAAAATGAGAGAAGAGAAAAAAAAAGAAGAGTGGCCAAGTATTATATGGCCGAGCGCAGGTTGCACCTGCCGCTGACGTCAGAAGGGACTTGTTGTTTGGACCTGCGCTTCTCTCCAGCCCCGGGGGTCACCACTACTGTTTCAAACTTTGCTTCCACTCTTCCCTTTTTCTTTCTTTCCCTCTCTCGATCGCGAGATCTCTCTTGGCGCTTTTTTTATTTATTTAAAAGCCCCGAGTGTTTTTATTTTATTTGCAAAAAAGCAACAACATTGTTTGTGATCAATTAAATAATTTTTATTAAATAATTTTCTAATCTTTAGAAGCAATACAATTATTGAATGAAAATTATTTAATTTTTCATAAACAATTTTGTTTGGGTTTATTTTTCTTTAATACAAATTATTTTTCAATATTATTATATAAATATATAAAATATATATTATTATTATTCAATAAAAATTAGATCATTTTTATAGTTAATAAAGATGATGATAAATATTGGATAATCTTCTTATCCAATTTTCAAAAATTATTTATCCAGTTATCGAGTTTCATAATTAGTGAATATAAAAACGAATCTTTTAAAATGATTTAAACGCATCAAGAATATTTTCTAAACGATTGAAAATCGTCAATATATTTTTTTATACCACAATTTATACAATGTTAAATTTTTCAATTTTATTAGTGCATTCACCTAATATAATTAATAAATAAAAAAATTATTAAATTCATATATTTATGACGACTAAATCAGCCATTGAAAAATTCAAAAATTATTCACGTATTATTGAAAAAAAAACTGACATTAGTCAAATGTTGAAATTTTTTTGCGAATTTTTAAAATCTATCTAGTGATACTTTAATTTTGGGTTTTTCGTAATCCCTCCCTCCTCCTCAACGTGACTTATTCGGTCGTTCAATGGTGCAGGCAAAGAGACGCCTGTGAACGAACCAAATCGTAACTTTGCAAGCCCTGAGTTTTTTTGTTTCCCTCGTGGTATGTTGTCTGCACGTTTTACACGCACGTGTGTTGGCGAACATGAATTCACGTGTTCCGCATGACCGCACAGAATATAGAACATATCCGGAGAACTTTCAGGATTCTTGCTCCCGTTCATGTATATTATTTATATGCTAATGATAACAGGGAATAAAAGGCCAAGTTTTCTGATGAATAAAAAGCTATATATACATGGTGGTTGAAAAAGTAACGTCCAAAAGAAAAAATTAAGATTTCTCATATCAAGATGTATTAAAATGACTTTAAAAATGATTTTTAGTAGTTTATGAAATTATTATATGAAATGGATTTTATCATTTTTTTTCGTAATTTTTTGTTAACAGTTTTTCATTTTTTTTCTTTTGTTATGGACGTTTTTGGATATTTTTTTTTGTGATAATTAATCACCATAATGTCAAAAGTTATCATAAAAATTACAGTTTTCCTAGGTCTCGTGGAACATGTCTGAAATTTCATCGAAATTTCAAAATCGTTGTTCGAGAGTAATGGTAAAAAAAGTTCAAATTATTTTTAAAAAATATTTCAAATGATGTCAATGAGTTTAAGTTATTTCGATACCCCTTAATATTGGGTATTTAAATTGTATCTTTGGACTTCACGTCTCTGGTCACCCTGTAGATAAATTTTCATATATATATATATATATATATATAAATATTTATGGGTACGACAGCCCTTCGAGCGACAAGAAATAAAATATGACTTAAATATATGCTAAATAATGAAAAACGAAATTCCCATTGTATTTTGAACTTAAATTTAAAAAATAATAAATAAAATATTCATGATGGAATATTTTATATAAAAAAATTAAAAGTCAAATCCAAAATACAAAATGTTGTACAAAATATTATCGAAAAAGCACTTCTTAAAAAATAAGTAAGTAAAAAATAAAAGCAGACGGTTCTGAGTAACCGTTTTCGACAATTTTTTGAAAAAAGGTCCAGCTGTCATTTTTCACTCCAAACTGACTAATTCAAAAAATACATCTTTTTCGAGTCAAAAAACGGAAGCTGACTCTTCCGAATCATTTTTTTTTTGTAGCGTTTTTTTATTAAATTATTATAAACGAAACCCTTTATCTATCTAATATCAATAAAACTCTTATATATTTATTAATAAACTTTCTAATTTATTTATAAGCAACAAAACCATTATCTATTTATTAATAAACCCTTTTATTAATTTATTACAATAATCCCTACTATATTAATTAACAAAAAATATTTTATTTACTTCCATGTATTTCTGTCGTCGCAGAAATAAAGAGGGTAGCAATTTTCAGTAAATTGAGCCCATCAGCCTCAGCTGACCCATGAAGTCTGCGTCGACTCGAAAAATTTGGAAATTCCCTGGCATGTTTACTCACATTAGGCTGAAGGTGCCCTTTCATTCCGTGGGGTCAAAGATGCCGAGAAAGGGCGAAGGGAAAACGACTCGTCGGTCCGAGAGGTCACAGGAACTACTCCGGGTTGGGAGTACGCCTCACGACGTACCGAGGGTAAAAACAAATTATGTATACGCGCTGGGAGGACGAGAAAGGAACGCGCGAGTTGGACAAATAAGTTTTGCCCTCTGGGCTGGAAATCCTCGGGGTAAAATGCACCGAGGAGGACTCGGGTCAGGAACAACCGACCAGACTTCGTGAGAAGGAAAAACACGTCTACAGCGAAGAGAAACATCGCTAAATTATTCAGGGAAGCAAGTGTGCCATTCCCTATTGTACAAGGGCGCAGGTTCGCCCCGATGCATTAATTTCACCTGCTTTGGAAAAAAAAATAATCCGGACTTTGGCACGAACGCCTTCAATGGAAGTAAATACGAGAAATTTTATTCCGAGGACACGGAATTTCGAGGATTTTTTAATGAATGTCCTCACAAGTAACGTTTAGTGCAAACGAAAGTCTGCGTGTTAATATTTTATAGATTTTTAAATACATTTTATGAATTTTCAAAATTTATGTATTTATAATTAAATTTGGTAAATTTATGCATTTTATAAACGAGTTTTGTGAAGTCATGCATTTTATTACTGCATTTTATAAATTTATATATTCATATAAGCATTTTATACATTTATAAATAAACTTTATGAATTTTGAGATTTTTTAATAGATCTCATAAATGTATACATTATTAAACAATTTTTATGAATTAATTATTTTACGCGAACTAACTAGTACCTAATTTCAATTAAGCGAATATTTAATTCGTGTATAAAAAGTTGCAAAGTTGTAAAAAAGGAACTCCTGCAAAATATTAGAAACCCAAGAATATTAGAACCCAAACAAGACTGACAGTTTTTCTGCAGAACCTAACGAAACCACCAACCAACCACCAACCACCTAACCAACCCAAACAAACCCGAACGTAAAACTTGTCGCAAAAGAGCACCATAACCAAAAAAAAACTCAAACAAACCCAAACGTAAAACTTGTCGCAAAAGAGCACCATAACCCAAACAAAAAACCCAACCAAACCCAAACACTTGTCGCAAAAGAGAACAACAAGATACAGAAAGAGAAGCAAATACCTATACAATGCTGTACCTGTCCGTTTTGGACCGGAGAGAAAGAACACTAGTTTTTTCGTCTCCCTTCCTCCAGCAAGGTGACCTTAAGGTGGTCCTGAAGTTTGGAATAAATTTCTCTTTCCCTTCCACTTTTCGAACCCTCGTGACCCCCCTTCGCCCCCTCCCCTCCTCTTTTCGACGTTCAACTCTGCGTACCTGAACGACCCGTCAGAGAGTTTACTTACGGATGAAACTTCATCCCCAAATTCGACGTGTACTCCGCGCACCATCAGACCACGAATTCCCGTCTCGAATTCTCCCGCTGTCTCGACCCCAGCAAGTTTTCCCTCCGTTTCGACCTGCCAGGGACCTCTTGACGTCACCTTCGCTCAGGTGTATTTCGACCCTGGTTTTGCAAGCACGTGATCAACTTGATGTTGTGTCACGTGGTGGAACGAGAAAACGTTTTTTTTTTTCAGTGTCTTACAGGTGGAGGAATAAAAAGGGGGATCCATTCTTTCGGATTTGTATTTGGTCACCGCAAAAGTCAGGAAATTATGGAATGGCACTAACGGAAATGAAATACTGAGATTTGGACGGATTGGGAACTGGATGGAAATTTTTGAGGGGAAAAAGTCTTTGGAAGATTGATTTAGCTGGTACTTGGATGGGTGACCGCTCACTCTCGATCATATTTTTTTCTTTTTTCACTTTTTTTAGTTCACTAAACACGAGGTTGTTTTTTTTTTAAAGCTATTTGAATAAAAATGAAAAATTGTCTACTTTCTAGTCTTTATTTGATTTAACGAAGACCACCGTTTCATAAAAAATTGAAAATCGTAGAGATATTTATTTATACTTATTTTTAGATATTTACGTAGATAATTATTTCAAATATTTCCAATATATATATATATTTTTTTTCAAATTGACGTTAAAGCTGAAATTGATTTGGTTTTAAATCTCAGAGAATTTCAAGTCAAAAAGCTAGTAAAAGATTGTAAAAAGACACGACATAATTGGCTGCCAAGAAGAAATCGACAATTTTTCCCCCTTCGAAAAAACTACGTAACGAGGGTGGTGGAGAAGAGTCCATTCGTTTTAGTCGATGATGAGGACGAGAAGTAATTGGGAATTAATAAGAAGCCGTACAAAGGCCACCCTCTCAGGGAATTCTTCAGCGTCAATTAAGCGGGTAGTTTGAAAAGTCACGAGGGAAGGAGAAACGTCGAATCGGAGTTTTTAGCCTGGTACTGGCTCCATGAGGAATAATTTGGGGGAGAAAGAAAAAAGAAACCGTTAATAGGACCGAAAACGTGGTTAAAGTATAGGTCACGTGTGTGGCGACTGCGAGGGCTGAAAGGACGGTCGTTTCGAAGTTTTTTTTTCCCTCCTTTTTTTCGTCTCCTTTTTCTACCCTCGGTTATGAAAATCGTGTCGAGACGACGTTAAAAGTATCTCTGTCTTGGTTATGGGATACGAGACCCCATAGGGGGTTTTGGGGTCTCGAAAAAAAAACCCGGAACGAAAAAAAGAGAGAAGAAATTTAAGACCAAGACGCATTCTTAATGACCATCAACGACGATCCTCGACGAACGTTTCCAGTCTCTCGTACTCGACCCTGTCGCCGAACGTCTGGACCATTTTCCTCCGAGTGTCCCCTGTCACATCCAAGACCCCCAACGGAGCGGGAGATCCAGGGATTAAGACTAGAGAACCAGTCGCCGTCACGTAACTCCTCGTAGACAAAACGAAAATGTTTTTCCACTTTTTTTTCTCTTCCTCCAGTCGAAGAGACGAGAGAAAATGGAAAAACGAGACTCCCCTTGGTGCTGGGCAAATGAGCAATCAGAAAGATCCGACGATGAGAAATTCGTGGAGGAATGAGCAGGTTGATATTTTTGGATGATGATTTGGAAGTCCATGAATCATGATAAACTGCATTCAGGAAAAATCCACTTTCCTAAATCCTTTCGAATTGCCATTGATCACCCGATCATCATAGCAAAATGGCAATCTAGAACTGCCCATAAAAGAGATCCCATTTTGGAAGATTCTCTAATCCTCCAAGTTGTCGAACCACCCAATGGTAGCTTTGGACCATCATTGCAATTTTGGACTTTCATTTAGGGAAAGACTTCCCATCTAGGATTTTCCTAGATCCATCCAGGATTTTCCCAATAACCTCCCAAGACGATTGCAGAACTACCCAATGGGGTTGGATCATCATAGCAAAGTGTTGGATCAATAATCAGACCCAACAGTGCTCCACTTTCGATCTCCATGACCCCCCTTGGATCTTTACCATTCAGCAAGACTTCTAACCTGAGAAAATGATAAAATTACCCCAAAACCTCTCGGTTTATTACGGACCCCCAACGGAGTTTTATCCAAAATTGCAGCATAGCAGTATCTCTTCGCCATGCAAAAACTTTCGATCTAATTGAATGATTGATTTTGCACTACTTTGCTGACTCATTTCATCGCCACCAGCATCAATGTCCAATAGAGCCTCCAGCCTACTCAGATCATCCATTGGGGTCTAGATTGGTTAGGGCCGGGCAATGTCAATCAGGAGTAAATTTGTTGGAGTCATGAGGTTCATACGAGAGGTGGGTGTAGGCGAGAAACTGGAACGTGTCGTAACAAGTTCGTTCCCCCGTCATTGTTACGGGTAGTAAGAATAAGAAAGAGAAGTAGCAGGAGCGAACCTGCAAGAGGAATCTTCAATGGGGCAATAGATACGAGAATAATCCAGGTTCGTGCAATAAGTGTTGGGTAGGGCTGCGGAGATAAAAGATCGAAGATGAATAGACGAAGCGAAAAGAGAGTGAAAGCCCATGAGACGCCGAAGGGAGAAAAACCGAAACCGGAGCCTAAGGATGCCCTCAAGCATTGTCGTTTTTCCTTCTCGTTCTTTCAGACGGTCTATAGATTTCGTCTCCGGGTTTTCAAGTCTAGCGGGGGTGGTAGTGAAGGGGAAGGATGATCGTAGGACCTTACTAGGTGGTTGGGGTGTCTAGATGGCTCGTATAGTAGCTTCGGTGGGTGTAAGTCCGCGTTTGTGTGTGTGTACGTGTAGGGTGTGTAACCAAGGAACCGAGAGGAACGGCAGATGGTCGGCGTGGACCCCGACCAACGTGGGAAGCTCCGAATTCTCCAAGTTCCCACAGCCAGAGTGCACCTGCCTTCCCCTACCACTTGGTCCGTACCGTCGATCCTGGTGTACCGGCTATATAAGCACCGGGGTAGCTTCATCGAGACATCATTCGCTCACTAGCGCTCAACGAGCTAACAGCACCACATTACGCACATACAAATATAACTTGACAGAAGTTTTAACGAAACTCAAGTTTTCGCTAAGTTCACCGAGATAGACGTCCACGTGTTTGTCAGTCTTCTGAACCAATCAAGAAGTCTCGATTCGTTGATACGTCATTGAAAGTGAACGACGAGTTTAAGCGAAACAAAAAGCAGTTTCGTTTTTGGTGTTTTCGATAAAAACGTTTACGCGTTCGAATATCATTTTAATAAAAAAACAAAGAAGATGGCCGCCACGATGAGCCACGTGTTCGAGTGCGAGAACGAGTTGAACGACAATCTTTACAACCTGAAGATGTCGAGCAAGAAAACATCGAGCGTACGAAGAGTGCGGGAGATACTGAAGCCACTGTTCCGTCTTCTGAGGAAGAAGAGCAACAGCAGCAAGAAAATAGCTAAGCAACAGAAAGCCGAGCCACAGTCAGAGGTCTTCACCGAGGAAGTTGACAATCAGAACAACTCGAACGAGGCTTTGGAGCAGCGTCTTTTGGCGGGTCTTCAGGATGCTGAGGAGGGTGCAGCCATCACCGTCTGTCTTGATGGACAAATGACCGTTGTACCGGTCGTACCTGGACAGTGCTACGTTCCCGTTCACTTCGCCCATACTCACGCCGGTGACTTCTATTGGACCACCTTATCTCTGGCTGACAGTGATCTCTGCTACAAGGAACGAGCTTTCTCCCTCAATCAACTTCCGGAAATGCAAGTCGCTTGAAAATTCGCTAATCAAAGCGCGAAATTTGTCTCTGCGGTATCTTGCATCGCCTGGTCCGCGATGAAGCATCTACCTCAATGGATGATGAAAGACTGGGGCCCAGGGAAAAAAGGAACCAACCGGATGTCTTCGAATCAGTACTCATCCGGGCCAATGGACGCGTCATCCAATGGCAACAACCTGCTGATGACATCTATCCATCATCGACGCCCCTTCCAATCTCACCAGACTATAAACTGTGATCGATTAGTTTAGGTTGTAAACTCTTTGCGAAACGTCGACTTTGCGATAAGTGAGAGAGGAACACGAGTTCGGAACAGAAAGGGTTTTTAAATATCTTCTTTTTTCTTTCGTTCTTGTAACGGAAGAAGAGTTGATTGGATATATATATTTATGCGGACATATTTTATATGTGTCTTCATCGCGAACGATATTCCACTCGTAAGCGATTGTGATAAATGTACCTACTAGATATTAGGGTTTAGAGAATCTTGTGATAACGGCTTTAATCGTAATCGGCTCAGGCTGATAAAACCTCATCGAACGTCTTCCAATTTTGTTATATCATTAATAAAAAAAAAAAACAAATTATTGACATAATTCATTTGTTACGTTGTTTTTTCATCGCAAACCCAAACGTACCTTCAATCCTTTATCCATTAGACATAACTCGTCGATTTTCTACTTTCTCGAGTTTTCAATCTCAACGGTCCTCAAAAATACGTTACTCGTCGCTGCTATCCGTTTTGACCGACCGGAATGACTATGGAGTCTGTTGAGAAAAAGGCGGTACTCCCCTGTGGCTGATGGGACCTGAGTAGTCGTTTGGAAAAGATTCGAGGGGTTCCTTCGGGGTTGCGATACTTCGGAGGAGGGGGAGGGCGGGCTCGAACGCAATGGGGATTCTGGCGCCAAAAGTCCCCGGCATAACTTTGGTCCGGGAATGCGGAAGACGTTGGAAATTTTACAGCACCCCTCGACGTCGTAAATCGATCGATTCAACGGAAAGATTGAATCAGTTACGCACGTTAATTCGTTGCATAAAAAAGGTATTTTATGTTATTTTATTTCGAGATTTTTAATTTTTTTTAAGGTGTTTTATTTAATTTCAAGATTTTTCTCTCCCTCTTAAAAATCTTTAGTTAGTTCCATTCGTATAAATTTATTTTTCTGCAGCATTAATCACTCAAAGATAACCTTTTTTTTTTAAAGAATTATCTGTCGAATTATTTTTACAAAACATAATTTTTATTCAGAAAAAAGTGAAATTGTAAGGGCTCGAATCAATTTTGAAATTTTTTGCAAATAATAATTATTTTCTTAGACCGATTAATGATTTTTTTTTTGCTAAAATGATATATATCGTCACATGAATAAGTAAATAATATGAACAAACAAATAAATACGGAACAAGTATACAAAAAAATTAATATATGTATAAATATATTTACAAAAATTTTAATCGATGCTGTCCATTTCAATTATTTTCCCCACCAAGAATAATTATTATAACTTGTTAATAATTTATATATTTTTTCATATGTTATTTAATTATTCAAAATTTTACTTAGAAAGTTTACTTTTATTTACTATATATGAAAAAATATATAAATAATTAACAAGTTCATATAAAATAGATCAATAATATATAAACAAAAACATAAATAATAAACAAACAAACCCAAACCCAAAACGAAATAAATAAATAATACATTATTTTTTAAAAATTGAAAAATGAATAGATAGTCATATAATTATTAAAAAAAAACACGTGTGAACGCGAGATGCGAAAATCAACCCTACTTTTAAGGGATGCACATGCAGGGCGGAAACTCGTTCCAGTCTTGCGCGGCATTGCTCGTCCAAAGTGGCGTGTATTGAGAAACGGACACACGTGTTGCCCATATGGAAAGGGGAAAAGAGGAGGGGGGGGGAGGAAACAACGTAGTCGGGACATGTGTGCACCTACGCGAGACGAGGCTGCTGCTCGTATGTGGACAAGTTCACATGATTTTCCATGCGAGCCCCGAGTGACAAGGGTCGTCCGGGGGCGAATCGCCCCCCGCGCATCATATGGCAAAATAATAAAAGATAGGCGTCCCGTATGGACGAATGGAGAGGAGAAGTGAGAGTAACCACTGACCGTGCATGAGATAATAATACGTACAATAATGATAATAATAATAATAATAATAGTTATAATGGAATCAAAGTGCCCAGAAGGGTGAATAATGTTTGAGGCTTGGTTGCAGCAGCGATGGGGTTAATTCGATAAATACACGTGTTTGGTTAACGAAACGAGGTGACCTACAATATTGTTTTTTTTTAAATGTTTTTTATTTATTTATTGTAATTTATATTTATCATGAGTTATATTCAATTATTTTTTAATGATTGTTTGAATAGACAATCTTAAAAAAATAAATGTTAATAAATAATATTTACAATTATTTGTTTAATGATTGTTAATAATTTATTAATAATACGATAATAAATAATGTTTTGATAATAATTTATTTTTGAGATTATTTTATCGATATTTTTTAAAATATTTATTTTATCGATTTTTCATTGAATTGTATATTTTTGAAATTAGTTTTTCATGGACCATTTTATGTAATAATATCTCCTTATTTTTGTACTTATTTTCGGATTCAATAATACACTTTTATCGATTTTTTTATCATTTGTTTTCATAATTATGTATTTTTATTTATTTATCGATATCTCCATTCGAAAATATATATTAATTAATTTTTTTCTATGTTTAGACGTTGGAAATGCTTTTATTCAAACTTATTATTATTTGATAAATGCTGTCGTTAAAAAATCGTTCGATGTTTTAAAAATGTTAATTTATGATTGTTTTGCTTCACATTTATAAATTTCACGATTTATGAATTATTAATTTATGGATGTCGAAAAAGCCTGAGGGGCTTTCCCATCGTAATTAAAATTGGAAAGTGTCTGAAAAAATCTTCCCTCAACGCCGTACGATACCGATCGTAATTTTACTCGTAAATTATTTTTTCTCCTCAATAAACTGTGCAGTTTTTTTTATTAATTATAGTTATAAATTATAATTAAATTTTTGCGATTTTATCAACAGGCAGTGGGAACTTTGGTGTGTTTTTACACATATAATGACAAAGGCGGGAGAGGGGGGGGGGGTTAGTTTCACCGTAATCGCGGCTAGAGGGCTGGCTTGAGCGTTGGCTCCTGCGAGTAGGCAATCCACTTTGCACCAATGTATTAGAGCCAGAGGCTCGTTCTAAGGCGCCAACCTCCTAGACTCAATTTTATTTTTTTTTTAGTAGAAATATATATAAATAAAGAATTTTTAATGAAGCTAAATAAATAACTTCTGAGGGATATAAATTACTAAAAAATACATAAATAATGAATATTTAAAAGACAAACAAAAATGGGCAATAGGCCAGTATAAGAAAAATCTATATACAGACATAAATATGAATAATGAATAAATAAATAAATAAGAAATAAATTTACTCTATATATAAATTTCTAATAATAAATATTTATGAATAAGTTTTTACGTTCTGATTAAATATCGCAAATTACTGATTGTTAAATTAATTAGCAATGATTAATTAGAACTCAGAAACTTATTATTTACCTATTACTATTGTCTATTAAAAATAATAATAATACCAATAATAAATATTCAATAATAGAAAATCAATTTGAAAAAAAATCCAATCGTCACAAATAATAAAAAAACATTAAAAAAAAGAATAAACATTCACAGATCAAAAAAATGTTTGAAAATAATAAAAATTCACAGATAATAGAAAATAATTTCAAAAAATAATAAAAATGCACAGATAATAGAAAATAATTTCAAAAAATAATAAAAATGCATAGAGAATAGAAAATAATTTAAAAAAATAATAAATATTAACAGAAAATGGTATAATAAAGCGAACCGAAAAAAAAAAATTGTTATTCGAAAGGAAAGAGGCGATTATGAGAGGAGAATGCACGGGAACGGGTAGAAATAAATATATTGGCACTTTCACGATGTTCGTATAGGACAATCGATTAAATAAATTGATTCATTAAGTTCCCGATCGAGAGGTCTCGCGACGCGAATTCGGCTCGAGTGGAGTTTCGACACTCCTCCTCCTTTTTATTGGGCCGTCGAATGGCTCGGGGGACTTTCTGAATTCCCAGCGTGTCGTTTCTCGGACGCAGTTGAGACTTCAGATCTCGTAAATTTACAAGTCCGTGTGTGTGCCACCGCGTCCGAATATATTTAGAGAGGCGTACGTGGGGAGCGCGGGAAGCAATTTTCGTTGCCTCTGATCGTCATAATAACAACGTTCGAGTATCGCCGATGACGATCAACGGCAAAAACGAAGAGAAAACCGCGACTCGTTTCTCGGATCGGATAAATTTACGAGGGGTTGACCCCCCCCCCTCTCCCCTTAACGCCCCTCCCCCTTTCCTCGATAACCGTAAATACACGAATAAACGAAGCCGAAAAAAAAAATGAATAAATAAATTATTGAATCGACGAATAAGAACAAGAAAAATGTAAATGGACATGCTCGAACAAATAAGCTGATTAATTATTTCGTTGAGTAATAAATTCAGAACACACACATTTACGAATTTGGGAAAAAAATTCGAATTTATTTATACAATTTAAACGAATGGTATTGAATAAATCGAATATAATTTTAGAAATTTATAATAAATTGAATTTATCAAATTAAACAGTTTTTTTATAAATAAAATTAATGGAAAGGAATTTGAATAACTTTGAGTAAAATTTAGAAATAAATCAATAATTCAGCTAATTTATGAATGAATATTATTTACCAACGAAAAATGCTAATATAATAAAGGGATAAATATGAACAAGAAAATAATTAATTTAATGTAATACATAATAATAATATATAAATAAATATTACAAAACTAATATAACTAATACGAATTATATTATTTTATAATAATAAATAAAAAAATATCAATTTTATTATATAATAGTTTAAAATAAAAATAAGGATAATTTGAACGATTAAATGATTTAGCGAACCCAAACGAACCAAGTATTGAATAAATCATGTCAAGATTTTCTTCGTCCCTCGACCGCGAAGGAAATAAAATCCTCTACCGGAAGAAATAAAGTTTCTTGAGTGACTTCAATTTCGTGGCGAGGAGAGAAACTGACTTCGCGAAACAAATGGATTATGGGCACCCCTCTAGTACTGATCGAGGTCTAAAACAATCCTGAAGTGAAATTGGCGGCTCGTCGAAAAGAGAGAGAGAGAGAGAGAGTAAGAAGAGAGAAGAAAAAATGTAGTCGGGACTCTTAATCTTGCGATTGAGCAAAACAATTTGAAAATTAACTTTCACGCACTACGTTCGAGCCGTAACGCCTCTCTCTTCTCGTCGTGAAAAATTCCGATCGAGGCTGGAGAGGCGCGCGAGGTGGAGGAGGCGAAGGCGGTCTGGTTGCTTCGGGACGCCCGAAAACCCCAAGGGGACTACTCGCGTACGTGCGCAATTAAACACGTTTTTAAGCATTCGATAAGAAAACATGATCGAGGTCGATCAAGCATCGTAAAGATTTTTCATTCGATAGTTTAATAATAATAATTACGAAAACAAAAACAATAATAATAATAATTAGAAGAATAATGTATTATTAATAATAATATTTAAAAATAAATATTAATCAATTAATATTAATATTATAAATAATAATAATACAATTTAATATTGTTATATTATTTTATATATTAAATTATCTTCAATTATCATTATTATATTAAAATAGTAATAACGATTAACAAATACAAAAATATATAAAAAGGTAATGATAAAATAATAATAATATTAAAAGCTAAAATAAGAGGAAAAATAATATTAGAAGTTCAAGAATAGTGAGAACCAGGAAGTGTTTTCCCAGAGAGAGAGAGAGAGAGAGAGAGAGAGAGAGACAGACAGAGAAAAATGAGACTGCTCATTAGCAATATTAAGACGAACACATATTTCATTCAATTATGTCCAGTCGAATTATCGACGCGTTATTCATTTCTCATCGGGTGGAAAAAAAATAATGAACGAGGCAGAAAAAGAGTCAATACGATTACTGTGCTCATATGTTCTGCTCACTGAAGAGAGGAACGTATCTTTTTTTTTCCTTCAAATGATTCTGCTCATTCGGATTGTCGATGAGGATATTGATCTGTCGTGAGCTGAAGAGAGAAAGAGAGCTGATGATGATGATGATAATGATGATAGAAATAAAGTTTATTATGCCCTATCCATACTATCGAACAATAATTGTTTTAACAACAAAAAGAATAATCATAAAAATATAATAGAAATTAAACATAAAGAATAACATAGTGATAATAATAAAAAATAGTATAAAACAAGAAAACTAGTTAACTAAATATAAAAACTAAACGGTAATATTAACAATAATAATACAGAAAATACTTAGAAATTATTAGATTAGAAATAAAAATAAAAATAGATTAGAAATAAAAATAAAAATAGATTAGAAATAAATAGAAATTATTTCGATTAGAAATTTCTAATTTCGATTAGAAATCGATTAGAAATAAAAATAAAAATAGAATAATACAGACAATGCCTAACTTAAAAATTTTAAAAAGCGAAAAAGGGGGAATAGAAACTGTGACTTTATTTTTTTGTATAATTAAATGGAATTGGCGATAATAGAAACTGATAATATTAAATATTATCTGCTGATACTATAAATATTAAATAGTATTAATAAATATTAAATAATACTGATAACATAAAATATTATTATCATAAATATTATTATCATCATATTTACTAAAATTGGCGATATAGAAGCTAATAATATCGTATTTATAATTATTATCACCATTATCATAATTATTTCTTTATCTCTATCGGTCATCCTCCTTGCGATGATCCATTTGCTGCACTTTGCACAAAGAGGAGTTAGGCACTAAGGAGCAGGAAGGATCACAGATAAAGAGTCTTCAACGAAGGCAGATGAGAAAGAAGAGGAAAATAGAGGAAGCGGATGAACGAAAAAAAAAAATGCCGGATCCGAAGACGGAAATAGCGAGGGACGAGAGGAAAAAGGAGATTGCGATAAAGAAAAGATGAAAAAGGTGAAAGAGTAGCAGGAAAGGATATGAGAGGGGAAGGAGCAGTGAAGGAAGTGGCTAATGTAAAAAAAACGAGATTAGAGCGAAAAGAGAGAATTGGACGAGCAAGGAAGGATCATAAGACCAGTTCAAAAAACAAGAAAGGCAGGATGAAATGGGAAGAAATAAAAATGAGACACTTTTAGCTGAAAACAAGCATCAAAGAGACCAACCGGAGAACAACTGGTTTATGAAGGACATTAAAGGTCAATAGACCAAAGACAAGCATCAAAAAGACCAACTGGAGTCCAAGTAGATGATGAAGGACATCAAAGGTCATCATATGAAACGATCAAAGAAGTCCAAGAACCGAAGACTCCATCAGGATGATGAAGGACATCAAAGGTCATCACATCGCTCGGAAAACTCAAAGAATCGAAGAATCCAACTGAACAACAAAACTGGATAACAACTCGATGATAAAGGACACAGAAGGTCACAACAATCAAAGACGTCGTCTCCAGACTCCATCTGGATGATGAAGGACATCAAAGGTCATCACATCGCTCAAAACAATCAAAGAATCCAGCTGGAAAACAAAACTGGACGAAACCTCGATAATGAAGGACACCAAAGGTCACCACAACCAAGAGATCGTCTCTAATCTCCATCTTGATGATGAAGGACATCAAAGATCATCACATCGCTCAAAAGAATAAAGAATTAAAGAATCCAACCGGAGAACAAAACTCTTAACACCTCGATAATCAAGGACACCGAAGGTCACTAGAATCAGCGATCGAATCGTCTCGTCCCTCAAGAAGCCAGAAAGGACCAAAAGCTAAAAAGGACCAAAAGCCAAAAAGGACCAAAAGCCAAAAAGGACCAAAAACCAAAAAGGACCAAAAACCAAAAAGGACCAAAAGCCAAAAAGGACCAAAAACCACAAAGGACCAAAAGCCAAAAAAGGCCAAAAGCGAAAAAGGACCCAAAGCCAAAAAGGACCCAAAGCCAAAAAAGACCAAAAGCCAAAAAGGACCAAAAGCCAAAAAGGACCAAAAACCAAAAAGGACCAAAAGCCAAAAAGGACCAAAAGCCAAAAAGGACCAAAAACCACAAAGGACCAAAAGCTAAAAAGGACCAAAAACTAAAAAGGACCAAAAGCCAAAAAGGACCAAAAACCAAAAAGGACCAAAAACCACAAAGGACCAAAAGCCAAAAAGGACCAAAAGCCAAAAAGTACCAAAAGCCAAAAAGGACCAAAAGCCAAAAAGGACCAAAAACCAAAAAAGACCAAAAACCACAAAGGACCAAAAGCCAAAAAGGACCAAAAGCCAAAAAGGACCAAAAATCAAAAAGGACCAAAAACCACAAAGTACCAAAAGCCAAAAAGTACCAAAAGCCAAAAAGGACCAAAAACCAAAAAAGACCAAAAACCAAAAAGGACCAAAAACCAAAAAGGACCAAAAACCAAAAAGGACCAAAAGCCAAAAAGGACCAAAAACCAAAAAAGACCAAAAACCAAAAAAGACCAAAAACCAAAAAAGACCAAAAACCAAAAAGGGGGGGGGGGGAGGGGGGGGGGGGGGGGGGGGGGGGGGGGGGGGGGGGGGGGGGGGGGGGGGGGGGGGGGGGGGGGGGGGGGGAAAGAAGCGAACCCGCAAACTCACCAACGAGGGGAAGTGAAACGCCGGTGAGCGCGGGCACGAGGCACGCGAGCCTCTCCTCCGTTCCTACTGCTCTTCTGTAAACTCGGTCTGTTATGCGGTCTCGCTTCTTGTCGCCGAGCTCGTGCCGCGCGACGTCGCGCGCGACTCGCGACTCGCTTGACGGCACAGCGCCGGGGCGCTCATTCCCACGGCCCCGATATATCCTCTCGAGAGCTCGCGTGTTCGCGCGCGCATGTAACACGTACCAAGAGACGAGCGCACGTACGTCTCCACCTCCTCCTCCTCCCGAGACAACGCGCTCGCCGCGTTCCATAAGAGACCTATGTACGGGGCCTTCCAACCTCGTTGAACATCGCGGAACCATTTGTGAGTAATGGTACTTGATACACCTTAATTTCATTAACCTGCCTCGTTTTTTTCTTTTTTCCACACCTATGATTACTGATTCGTGAAAAAACATCTGCAAAAAGTCGTAGTTTATCTTTGGAATATATTTTTCGAGAGGGATGGTTGGTTTTTTATTTTTCTTATTTTTTATAAATTTTTTTTATCGAATATTAAGCAACTAGCAAAAAAGTATTTTTTTTCCACACCTATGATTACTGATTCGTGAAAAAACATCTGCAAAAAGTCGTAGTTTATCTTTGGAATATATTTTTCGAGGGAGATGGTTGGTTT
>JAPYZJ010002884.1:0-48821 GCA_030522765.1 Ophioninae sp. B BG-2022a | reverse complement strand
CGACCGTTGTCCGGGCTAATTTTATTGTTATTCGCAAAACTGGCCAAACGAAGTATTTCGAGTATTCCGGATGAACAAAAGCGAGCGCAATTGGAAATCCGTTTGATCGGATTTTACCAAGGGCATGTTAAATGCCAATAATATTTACTGGTTTGTAGTGTTTTTTTTTGTTTTTTTTTTTTGGCGAGGCTTTTGCTTTGAGGTTTTTGGTAATGAAACTGTGGGAGGAGTTTCATTATTGACGAGAACAATCAGATTTTTTTAAGGGATTTTTATCGTTACTGGAATTTGGGGAAAAATATATTTTCCTTTAGGGAAGAAAATGGTAGGATTTTTCTTTGTTTATCAGATGTAACGATGATTAAAAAATGTATGGAAAAAGATTTCACGAGTGAAGTAAAAAATAATAATTGGTGGATGGAACCTCGAAGAGAAGAAAAAATATTTAGTACATTTTTTTCTGGGTTTCATTTTTGCCTGTGGAATTTTGTTTGAGTTTGTTTGGGTTGGAACATTTTTATTCCTGGGTTTCTTTTTTGCCTTTAGAACTTCGTTTGGGTTGGAACAATTTTTTTTCTGGGTTTTCTCTTTGCCTCTGGAATTTCTACGTCCCTGAAATTTTGAAAAAAAAAACATTTTTTTATCTCGAAAAGTGAAAAATGTTTGTTTTCCTTTAACGAAAGTTTCAAATATTGCAAGTTATTGCAAAAAGTAAAAACAAAACACGTTTTCAAGTGGAATTAAAAATCGTTTCGATTTTTTTCCAAATCGACGAAATGTGATTTCCATTTTTTTTTGGTTCACTAAACAATTCGTTACAGAACCACTTTGAGGGATGAGGAAGCGAAACGTCTCCAGGAGTCTCGGCGCCCGTCGGAAAATTCGGAATTTTCCTGCTCTCTCAGGTCGTAACAGGAATCAGAACGAAATATCGAACGGAATGAGGATCGTTTCTGTTCGAAGGAGAATCTCCGATCGGTACTCCCATGAAAACCAAAGAAGGAGACAGAGAGAGGGTTGGAGAGAAAGGGATGAACATTGACGTAGTCAGTAATTTTTCTCTATCACGAGGGGGAGGGGAGGGGGGGGGGGTTAAACAAAAGTGTTTTTTTAAACAAAATATCACACCATATTCGATAACCACTGGGATAAAAAATAAATAATTTTTATCAGTTGACCTGTTAATTAATAAAATTTATTTATTGTTTGATATAAATAAAATATTAGAATAGCATTTTTAAATATTGTTTACTTATTAATAATTTAATTAATAACATTTAAATATCAAAAAAACTTCGTTGACATTTCAATCAAAAAATAAAATCTTTTGGTTAAAATAATCATTGACAAATGTACCTATTTATTGAAATAACGATGAAGTTTTTGTTTTTTAATTAAATTATTAATCATTAAACGACTTTTTTCATATATTAAAAAAACTATTTTTGCGAAATATTTTTTTTAATGAAAAAATTTGAAAAATTTGATCAATAATTTGAAAAACAATTTTTCATATATTTTGAAAAATAAATTATTTTACAAATATAAATCAAATTAATCGATCAATCGAATTTGATCATTTTTTGAATCGATGTTTTCCCGAGGGAGGCGACGAGTCGACCTTTGCCTCCTGGTGGCTCCGCCAATGGGAATGATACGAGAGATAATTTCGAAATTCGTAAAATAAACGAAGAAAGAACGAGCTGAGAGCTTTCGGTGGATCTTTATCGTGGTCTACATACCCGAAAACAAAAATCGATGGGGATGTATTTTAAATGACAAGATCGCTCTCCCTGATATCCTACGTCGTGAAACGAAGTGCTCTGACCTCGAGTTTTCTCGTTAGTTGGGTCCGAGAATTTTGGGAGTTCAGCCAAATCGTCCTTTTCCATGGAAAACTTCCCCCACCCCCCTCGACCCTTTTTTTCTCTTTTTATATGCAAAGTAAATATTCTTGTTCGTTTGAGAGTGGCATTCAGATAAAACAATAAGGGGTGCACCCATGCACCAGTCAAATTCGGAGATGTCAAAAATCCAACGAAAATTTGTAATTTTTTATTAAAATTCGCAAAAATTTTATTTTCAAACAAAATTTCATATAAATATAATCTTCAGACAAAAATATGTAATTTTTTAATTAAAATTCCCAATAAATGTTTTTTTCAAACAAAATTTTCAATAAATATTATCTTCCAATAAAAATTTGTAATCTTTAATAATGGCTGATCAGAACGACTGTATCTACTTTCAACCTAACACTATACAAAGTTCTATTTAAAAGAATTATAACATTCATATTATATATACATATATGAATTTTGTATTTATTATCTAATTTATAATTTTCAAAATCAGTTTTATAACACAAACCTAAATGAAATTAATTTCTTATTTTTAATCTATATTTTATTCTTATCTTTTATTTTAAAAAATAATAAATTTATTTTATTTTCATTATATCATATATTGTTATTATAGTTATTGTTGCTATCATTATCATTATGAAAATATATAATATTTGATATATTATAATGTATTATAAAATTATTTATATTATTAAAATTTTATATTTATATACTTTACATTACCACTTTCATTAAATAGATAATATAATTTATTTAATTTATTCAATATTAATGTAAACGTTCAATTTTCGGATAAACCGAAACAATTTATTTTCATCCCGCCTTTGATGAATTTCGGAATATTGGCGATGTATTGACAAAAAAAAATATTATATAAAAATAAACGAAATTTCGACTGGTGATATTTCGTGAAGTTGAAATTCAAACTGGTTTCGTTTTAAATGAAGTTGCCCAAGGCGCTGCTGAATACGATTGACCGTTGCGGAAATTCACTCAAATATTGACATAAACGGCTTTTCTCACATGTAAATTTTCGCTACGGAGGTTTCATATATTCCCGGCTGGAGCTCGATACAGCTCGCCGTTCTGTACATTGGCGTAGTCAGTTTTTGTTTTCTCAACAGAACCTGCAAAGATCGTGACGTGAAATAAAAATCGTTATCAACGATCGTTATCAAAATCAGTATCAACGATCATCAACGATCGTTATTAATATCGGTATCAACGATCGTTATTATTATCGTAAAAATCGTTATCAACGATCGTTATCAAAATCGGTATCAACGATCGTTATCAAAATCGGTATCAACGATCGTTATTAATATCGGTATCGACGATCGTTATTAATATCGTAAAAATCGTTATCACCGATCGTTATCGAAATCGTTATCAACGATCGTTATCAAAATCGTTATCAACGATCGTTATCAAAATCGTTATCAACGATCGTTATCAATATATTTTATTTAAAAAAATATATATCATAGTAGATAATGATTCAGTAATACTTCAAACAATTACTGATTTTCCAGTTTCTCTTAAAAAAACTTTCAGATAAATATTCAATCGAATATTTTTTACATTTATTATTACAATTATTATTATTTTGAAAATGAACAATTTTGAATCGATCTCTTTTTGGGGGAGAAAGACGCCCAAGTTTGGGTCCCCCCACGGCTACGCCAATGTTTGCGTATAGGCGAGATTACAGCTTCCGGGTCGCCCGCCAAGGGTTCAGAATAACGTTCTTTCTCCCGCGTTCGACACTCTCCGCTCTCAGCCTGCCGTATTGAAATTCAGATCGTAAAGAACGATGCTTGTCGTTTCCACAATTTTTCATCAACTCTCGAGATCTGGTATTTAAATTCATCCCATATATACATATATACAAACACACATATATATATATTTATAGTTTATAAGTAAAAGAGAGCGAGTGAGATTGAAGAGTCCTTTCGATTCTGGAAAAGAATCTTTTCCGAACGATGTAACAAAGCGAAAAAAAGGAAAAGGGGAGAAAAGATCAATTTTCATTTTCTTTCACTTCGCGGTACTCTTTGCCTCCTCCAATACCAGTTAATTGGCCCGTTTTTGATTCCACGAGTTCGTCGAACCTGACAAACCCCGAAGTCAGAAAAAAACAATTTAAACTCGTGATGAATTAATAATCTACCCTTCTTTTCTTTTTTTTTTGTTTCTAATTTTTTTTTAATTCGGAACATTTTTCAATTCGGAAATCGAACGAACATGTTCATTTCTTTTTTTGTATCAAATTTTTCGTGAAAGTGAACGCATTTTTCTTAATAAAACGAATAATCGATATTCTTAAACAAAAAAAAGTTATCAATTTTCTTAAACAAAAAACATTATCAATTTTCTTAAACAAACAAAAAATTATCAATTTTCTTAAACAAAAAAAAATTATCAATTTTCTTAAACAAAAAAAAAATCAATTTTCTTAAACAAAAAAAAATTATCAAGTTTCTTAAACAAAAAGAAAATTATCAATTTTCTTAAACAAAAAAAAATTATGAATTTTCTTAAACGAACAAAAAGCATCAATTTTCTTCACCAAAAAAATCATCAATATTCACAAAAACAAAAATCCATTAATTGACAAATAATCACGAACATCGAAACCCGAGGTTTCCGATGGCAGCCTCGTTACCGGAAGACAAACACGTCAATTAAAAAAAAAGAGTTAGAAAAATCCCCAAGTGGGGGGGGGGAAGAAAAATCTAAGAAATTTTAATGGTCGGGTGGAATTTTCCGATTGTCGTTAAAGTTAGTCGTACTCCAAACGGGAGAGAGAGAGAGAGAGAGAGAGAGAGAGAGAGAGAGAGAGAGAGATCTCAGGATTCACGAATTTCCTCCGGCAGGCCACCAGGAGCGCCGTACCTAAGGAATTTCCATTACGACCTGGAAACGACCATCGTTACGACGTAATCTCGCGGGAGGTTACGTTCTTGGCAATTTTTACTGGACGCTCGTAATGTTTAACTATTTTTTCTCCCCCCTCCCCCAAAATTCGCAATTTTCTCTTACCCCCTCCCTTCTCCCCCATACTTTGCAATTCTCTTTCCCCTCCTCCCACAAACCCAAACATTGCAATTTTTTCGTTACCCCCCCCCCCTCCCCCGCTCTTTCAAATTTCTCGTTGCGAGAATAAAATAGACGTCATCGAGGCAATAAACGATCGAGATACAAGTGAAGCTCAGACACGAAGAGTATAATTCATTTGGCTCGTAATAAGGCCTTTACACGAACCCAACCAATTTCCCCCTTTTATTATTTTACGATTCTCGTACTAACGCGAGAATTTCCGTTTGGCAAATGATGATAATAAAAGTTAATAAACAATCGACGTTCCGGCAAACATTTGTATCATTAAATTGATTATGATATTGATTGGCCAAGCACGGTTACTACGGCGGGTGGCGAAAGAGAAAATGAAGGGGGAAGAGAGGCAAGGGGAGGGGGGGGGGGCAAAAATTAACGAGCCATAAATCTGAGGGAGAAATCGCCGGAAGCGAAATTATTACTAACTATCACTCTGGACACGTCGCTCGCTTGGAACAGGATATTGTTTTTTTTTTGATAATTTTTAAAATATTTTTTATAATTATTTAAACAAAGATCCGAGTTTCTTGAGTAGTCGATGCGAGACTACAAATGAAGGAATTGTGAACGAATAAGTGTATGGAGGTTGACCTCCTTGCTGGAAAAATATTTTTCATAACCGAAAACTTTTTGAAAACGTTGGAAAATTTGCCATTATTATAATTATGAAATTCCCGAGATGAAAAAAATAGGTACTTAAAAAGTTCATGAAAGGTGATTAAGATTTTGATTTTAGAAAATCAATCACAGTAAATAAAAAGTAAAAATTAAATGATTAATTATTATTAATTATTAAATAGATTATTACATGAATTATTTAAAACGTTCGTAAAAAACGATTGAAAATTCAATAAAAAAAAAAATATATATATATATATAAATAACAATATTTTAAAAAATTCAAAAATATAAATTAATAATATGATAAATAGAACCAACATTTTTATTAGCTCCCCTCCCTTCAGGGCCCTATTAAGAAAAGCCAATGGCAATGGACCATCCCCTTGTCAATTTGTAAATTATACAACCGCAAAATATTCTTTGATGTGATTTTTTTTCCCCCTGGGCTGGGAGGGGGGGGGAGGTTAGGGGGTATTTTTTTTTATCTTCCACCATCCACTAGATCGATTTCCAGCACAATGCTGATGTGTGCGATGTGCAACAGCCGAGCTTTCAATTTGGAAAATTGAAGGTCGCCCCCCCCCCCCTCATTATCCGAAGTGCAACCCCCCCACCCCCGAGGAGTAAAACCCTTCGAAAAAAAGGTTGCCATCGATCTCGTACTTTTCTTCGTGGTCGTGGCTCATCGTTTCTGCCACTGGAGATAAAATGAAGAGAAAGGGAAAACAAAGACCTTTGTCTCTAGGGGTTGATGGGGGCTGAGGGGGGCGGGGTGTTTTTTGGGGGGTGGGAAGATGATACATAGAATCGAAAGAATTTATGGAACTAGGGGATTTTCGATAAGTTGGCCGAGGAAAAGTTTTCCTCAAGATTTCACTCGATTTATCGTTTTTGCTTTCTGACCCCCTCCCCCCTCCCAGGACTCCTGAATCAATTTTTTTTCCCCTCGAATCGACCGATTATCGTATTAGGAGGGAAAATAAGTGCTGAAGAAGATATCAATTTTCGTGTAGTTATTCCGTTTATTGGAATGAGAATGGGGGGGGGGGGTGTATTCTGTCCATTTTTCGATCATTTGTTTCAAGTGATTTTTTTTGGTAACGTGTATTGGTTTTTTGTTAATTTTGTTTTCTTACTTTATTGATGTAATTTATTTTTGTTCTTATTTTTATGTTATTTGTATAATTTCTTGTGAATTAAGAATATAAAAATAATTGTTGAAAAAAAATGGATAAATGAAAATTAATTATAATACCTTATCTTATTCATTTAATTGCTTCATTTTTTTTAATGATTTCGCTATATGAATAATTTATTTGTATTTTTATATTCATTTTATTTCCCTCATTTTTCAATTGTAGAAAATTAATAAAAAGAAATGAAATGTAAATTTAATAAATAAAAAAATTAAACAATCAATGAAAATTCGTCGATTCGTCTTCACGTGAATTCTTGCAATTCACCTAAACCCAAACAAACCCAAACAAAAATTCGTGGGCTCAGTGTCCTCACGTAAATTTTTGTAATTCCCTTAAACCCAAACAAACCCAACTAAACCCAAACAAACGCAAACAAAAATTCATCGACTCGATATATTTCTATAAAATTTTGATTTTACATTCCCCCGATAAAAATTGTTCGCGAATCCCGATTCGTTATTTAAGAATCATTCGGATTAAGGGGCAGTATACGAGAATAATGAAAATGAATTGGTGGACTCGTGACCGGTCGTATGTCGTTCGATGCTACCTCCAGTTCAGATTCTAGTTACCGAGTCGAAATCAAAGTTCAATTAACTTTTCCGGGGAAACAATCGAGGTCTGATGAAGCATCGGGTGTGCGGGATACCACGATGCGATCGAGGATTCGTGGCCCTCTTCCTCTCCCCAAACCGCCCAACCATTTTCGACGCGCAGCCCTCCCCAACCCCGTAAAAATACGCGTCGACCGGGGGATATATATTTTTAATTTGGTCTCGCATCTCCTCGCCCTGTTACCAAAATTCTCGTTTTTTACTATCCGGAAGAGCTTTTTTCTTTTTTTTTCGTTTTTTTGTTTTTTTTCTTTTTTTTTCGTTTTTTTTTCTTTTTTTTGTTTTTTTATTTTTTTTTTTCGTTTTTTTTTCTCTTTTACCATCCACGCGTCACAATAGCCGGACGGTGGCTCCCCTGGCCAAAAGTTTCCCCGAGCCAGACGCTTTGTAACTACCCGAGGCATTGCGCTTAGAATCCCAATCAACCACCCCCGTTACTGCGAAATGGAAAAAGCCCCCCTTTTGTCAATTGCTTATTTATTTTGTCCTTTTTTTGAAATTAAATATCACTGTGGTCGGAGAAAGGGGGGGGGGTTTCGATTTAACTGAAATGTATCAGAGTGCAATCATTTTTGTTAACGATTTTTTTTTTCGTTTTAATTTATATGTTATTTTAATTTAAGGAAAAAATATTCTAGAAAGGTTTTTCGCATTTTCCCAGTCCAATTTTGCACTTTTGGCAAAATTTCGGGCATAATCGTAATCAGCAGACAATTTCCGATTAAATAGACCACTTTAAGAGTTTAAAAACGGAAAAAAATATTTTTCGACTTTCCCAGCCACTTTCCGGAATCTAAAAAATTACGAAATTTTAAAAGATCGTAGGGTGACCTTCTTTTATGCTATAGAGATTTATTTAGGGGGTTTGGAAAAGGTTTTTGCCTGACTTGAATAATGGCGTTGGATTCGTATCGATATCTCGTATAGTTTTCCCGGAAAATCCACTTGAAAAATCGCAAAAAAAGAGGCAAAGGGGTATGTATGGAAAAATCGGCAAAAATCGATGGTCCAACTTTGAAATTCTGTCAAAAATCGAAAAATCATCGAATTTCAATAATAAAAAAAGAATTTTGAAGGGAAAATCATAACGAAGAGATTAAGTGCAGAGTGGAGTACCAAATCCTAAAGGAAAAAAAGTTATCGATGATTGAGTGAAAAAACTTTTTTTGCCCGAAAATCCAAAAAAATGTTGGATTTTTAATATTTTTCTAAATAGTCTATTTTGATGTAATTTGATCTCCTGAGCCCGAATCTACCATTAATTTTCCACAAAACTTAACATTTTTATGAAAAAAATCGTAAAAAACTTCTAAAAACATGATTATCGGAATTTTTTCATGAAAATTTTACAAATGTTTTATATATGTATATTTATTTTATGTATATATGTATATATGTATATATGTCTTTTTTTTCGAATAAAACATAAATGTTGATTTACATTTACCATGATTTTATTAATCAAATTCGCAAATCTCGATAACATTTAAAACATTCGTAAACTACGATCGACAAAGTTTGACTTCTCGAAATACCGGAAGTTCCTTGTCCGAGTCCCACTTTTATCCTCGTTCAAACTAAGAAAGAAAAAAAGCAAAAAAAAAAAAAAAAACAAGTCACTTTCGTCGGAAGGGCTTTTTGTTCGAGCTTCAGGTACTTTTGGAAAGCGTCACCTCGTGACGTTTTAAGCGGGCTAACCTGTAACTTTTCAGTGTACATCGTAGTTTTTCCGAGTCCTCGACGGGGTTGGCTTTTCCTCTGATCATCTCCCGTAACTTATCTTCAGCTTTTCTCCTAATTCGTCGCGGTCTCCTCCGGAGATTTATTCGGCTCGTCGGACTCCAAAAAGATTAACAAAAAAAAAAAAAAAAAAAAAAAAAGAAAAGAACGAAGAGCAAAAGAGGAAAAAGGAAAACTCGGGAAAAACAAATAAACGACACTGGGAGATCTCCGGGTAGCGGAAAGCGTGTTTTGTTTCAACTTTTGGCCCTCTTCTTCCTCTTGTCTACATCTAGCCCTCTCATCTCTTTCCGCCCGAGGGACTTTCTCCCACTCGTGACAAATGTCTCGGCGTTGAGGTTATAATAGGCATGGTGGGGTAAATGGGAGTTTGGCGGGGCGGGGGTTGGGGGGAGGGTTGGTTTTCACGAGAGAAAGACCAGCGACTGGCCGTTGTTTTGTCGTAATTGAAGAGCAACTGCGCAGTCCCCGCAATGAAATTAATTATTACGGTAAGGTTTCCCTTCTTTCGCCTCCTACGAGCCTCCCTCGAACCTCCCTCGACGTATTTGCCCTCGCTTTTCCGAGTTTCCTCCTGGCTGGACCCGAGGAGTTCCGGGCCTTGACTTTCCGTCGTTTGCCAGCTCCTGGAGTCACCCCGAGTCACTTTACACCAACCAGTCTCGAGATTGGTGACTGCGTTGACTCGGGTTGCGAGGGATCACGCGGATCGGCAAGGAGGATCAATGATACGGTCAAGATCGGTATGGGTATTGAGATCGGTAAAAAAGAACGGAAGATCGGTAAGAAAAATCGACGAAATACTGATGATCCGTAAGAAAGATCGATAAGAAACTGAAAATCGGTAGAAAAAACTCAATATCGGCAAGAAAAATCGACTAAAAAGTAAAGATCGGCAAGAAAGATCGACAAAAAACTGAAAATCGGCAAGAAAGGTCAATGAAAAACTGAAAATCGGTCAAAGAAATTTAAAAACAGCAAGAAAAGTCGACAAGAAACTAAAGATCGGTAAGAAATATCAACAAATACAGAAAATCGGAAACGAAAATTAACAAGAAACCAAAAACTGGCAACAAATACCACCAAAAAACCAAAAATCGGCAACAAATATCACCAAAAAACCAAAAAATCGGCAACAAAAATCACCAAGAAACCAAAAATCGGCAAAAACTCTCCAAAAAACTGAAAATCGGCAACAAATCCCAACAAAAATCAAAACACCAACACTAAATCTCCCCAAAAAATTAAAAATCGTTAAGAAAAATCAATAAAAACCCGAAGATCGGTAAGGAAGCTCTTAACGAAAAATGTCTACCAGCTCTTACACGCTTCCCGCTCACGCTGCCCGCTAACGCTGCTCGCTCGCGCTGCTCGATCGGTATTGAAAATCGGTAACGGAGCGAAGATCGGTAAGTCGTAAAAGGATAAATGAAAGAGGACGCGCGTGTATCACAAGCTATACATAATTTACACATAAATCCTCGGGAGGGGGGGGGGAGGTTGCGGAGGGTACAAAGACCAAGGGAAAATCTAAACGATAAGTGCCGTCGATAAAGTACGGCCGGTTCGCAATTACCCAACTAGCCACGCATGCAAAAACGTGTATACGAGAGTCCTGAACGCGAGCAGCATCATCGAACCAACCGATCGTCTACGAGACTGCGAAAGAGCGAGAACGACGAGGATGAAGGATTATGGAAGAACGTTTCATGGTGGAGAACGAAGAGGGGGGAGAGGGGGGGAGGGGGGGTTGGAAAGACCCGCAGAAATCCAGGTAAACTTTCCCGCTATGAATCCCTCGTAAAACCCGTGAGTCGTTAAAAAGATAACCGGCCGTTGTGCTCGAGGAGAAACCGCGCTGTTGGAACTCTATCTCCGCGTCATCCGTTTCCTCCAACAGCCCTTGGTGGCCTCCCCACCGATCGGCAAATACCGCATCCGGCATTCTCGATTTCATCCCCGTTAAACATCTGTTCTCTATCCTTCGACTCGCGAAATAAACGGTTTTTCGTCATTTTTTCATTTTTTCATTTTTTTTTTTCTAGTTTTACGATCGAGACTCGAGATTCGATCGGCAGTTTTTAACCGATTTCCAGGATCGTTGAGATTTTTTTTTTTTTTTTTACAGGATTTTTACACTTGATACTGGATTCGATGTTAAACCCTTAATTATACCGGTTTCTACATCTTTTCCATAAATTCTGAGTGAATTTGAATTTGGTCCTTTTTTTCTTCAAAGATAAAAAAAAAATTTTCGTTTCTCGAAATTTTCGTTTCTTTTCGATCGTAATCAACGATCGAAAGTCCACAAACCCAAACAAACCCGAACAAACTTGAATTCATTGGGGACGAAAGTCGCGCATGCGCAGAAAAAAAAAAACAAAAAATAAAATTTAAAAAAAACATAAAATAGAGAGTTCAGAGTTGGAAACATTTCCGGTGATGGCGAAACAGCGAGTGAAAATTCCCTGGACATCTCCCCTGCGCGAGGACATTCAAATTCCACAAGTTTTCCGTAGGTGTCCGGGGCTCTTCCGGTAAACCGCATTTTCCCCGTAACATCCGGTTGCACTTACGCTCTCCCCCCTCCCCTCTCTTGCCCCCTCAAAGCCCTCCCCCTCTTTGTTTCTCAACCCCTCTCCCCTCTCAACCCCATCTCATTATACGTACTCGAAACACATTCGGGAATAGGAAAAGCTCAGCATGAACTACATCCGGATGTGTCGGAAACCAAAACTTTTTTTGTTCCCCTCGGAGTTCGTCAAGCTTGTTTCGTTGGTACTCGTCGTGTCCGCTCCGAGCACGATTCCTCGTCCGAATAGTCCACGAAACACGAGCAACTCCGTTGAACAAACGTTAAATTGGTTCATGCATTTTCGATACTCTTTTCGTGGGGCGGGAGGGGAAGGGGAGGGGCTATGGATTAAAAATGACTTTTCCTGGTTTTATGAGAAAAATAAAAACTTATGTGAATTTTAATAAAAATTGACTCAAACGTACCTGAAAGTAAATCACAAGTAATACAATTAATAAAAAGTAATTCGCTAAAATTAAAACGTAATAAAAAGACGTTTTTTTGAATTATTACAAAAATGTAATCGTTGAATATTAATGAAATATTGAATAAATAAACTGAAATGAAAAAGAAATGTTATTGCAATCCGACATCTAATTAATAAGCAATTTTGAGAATAAACAAAATGAATTATTTGAAAAAATTAAAAAATTAATAAGAGGCAATAACATTTTTTTTTTTTTCGAAAATACAACTGTTTAAAACTAATGAAATATCGAATAAATAAAAAGAAGTAAAAAATACAAATGCATGTAAATCTAAAATATAATTTAAAAGCGATTTAAAAAACGAATTTCGATCTAAAATATAATTTAAAAGCGATTTAAAAAACTAATTTAGATCTAAAATATAATTTAAAAGCAATTTAAAAAACGAATTTAGATCTAAAATAGAATTTAAAATCGATTTAAAAAACTAATTTAGATCTAAAATATCATTTAAAAGCGATTAAAAAAAAACTAATTTAGATCTAAAATATCATTTAAAAACTGTGTAAAAAAATTATTATGAAGAATACAAATGCACTTTTTGAAAATTAATGAAACATCGAGTAAACAGAAAAATATTTTGTTGTTTTTTTTTCGGTCTTCTCGTCTCGGCTGCAATAAGAGCGTGGGTGGAGTGGCCCCGAGAGCGCACGGTTAGTCGCGTCGTCGAGACTCCACCGTATCGCCTCGGCCTTTTCCTCGGCCCGTACATCGATCGGAAATTGTACGGTGCATCAATAATTTAGTCGAGGGCACGGAGTATCGCGGGAGACAACGATGCATCTTTGCGTGCGTGCGCGAGGTTGCATCGAGGAAACCCCGATGCGGGACGGACGGAAGACGAGCACTTTCGTCGTTCCACTTCGACCCCCATCTTCCGCGTACTCTACCCAACCATTAGGCTACGTCGAACGCCTACTTTCGTGTCCCCATCAAATTCCCTCAATTCCTCAAACAACCCTTCGATTCAACCTTTGAAATATTATTTATCCTATGAAACATCATTATTATTTATTAAAATTAATTTTTATTTCAAAATTTATCTATAAGTACGAAACTTTTGATTAATTTGCAATAACATTAATTTTCAATAATTTTCTTGGGTTTGTTTGGGTTAATTGTAAAATAATTTAAATACATTTTTACGAATTTATTTTAATCATTTCATATTTTTTTAACTGCGAAATTTTTTATAAAAAAGATATTTGATAAAATCAATATTGATTTCAAAATTTATCGATAATTACGAAACATTTGTTTAAATTTTGTGTTTGAAAAGTGTTTTAATTTTCAAGAAACTGCAACGCGGAATTATTATACCTAGTAATTATACAATAACTTTAATAAATTTTTACGAATTTGTTAAAATTTTTTTTTTTTAAACTAAGAAATTATTTATTTTTGAAAATTGCTTATTTATTAAAATCAATATAAAATTTAAGGGATATCGAACAATTGTGAGGTTATGTCGATTTTCTCAGCGTCGTTGATGCAGAATCTGAAGGAGAAGGGTGCAGTGATCCCGAACCCAAACAAACGCAAACAAACCCAAACAACTGTACGGATACCTCAGTAAGTCTCTGTACAACATCTAACCTGCAAACCCTGTAATTTCCGGTCTCTGGTGACACAGGAAGGAGAAGCTCAAGTTGTACAGCTTTCTCTCTCTCTCTCTCTCGTTCTCGTCGGTATATGTGACATGTGGGATCAGACACGTTCGTTTTAGTACACCGTTAACGCAACGTTGACGCAGGCTTGGACACACAAGCTGACTATTTGCCGACACACGTTCTCCCGCCAATTACAATGTCACTTGGGGTCCTCCGAGGACGTGTTCGACGTCGTCGAGTGCCCGTGCCATTTTGAATGCTTCGACAGCCATTTCCCGTCAACCCAAAACCCGAGTCTCTTCGAAAATCCGGAATTAACACCTTTTTGCATTGAAGTAATTTTTTTGAATTTTTTCCATCATTTTTTTGTGTAAATATCTGAAGTCCAATTGATACGTAATACCCCTTAAATCTTGATTACTCTCTACTAGTTTTTAGACCCCTTTAATTTTTTATTTCTCTTCATTCTCAATTCCCGTTAATTTTTGAAACTGCTCAATTCTTTATTTCTCTTCATTCTCGACTCCCCCTTAATTTTAAATTTCTCTCAATCATTAATTCCCCGTAGTTTTGAATTCCTCCTTAGGTCTCAATCACCTTTAATTTTTTATTCTTCTCAATTCTTCGTTACCTCTTCATTCTCAATTCCTCTTAATCTTTAATTTCTCTAAATTCTTAATCCCCCTTAATTCTGTATTTCTCCGTCTAACCTGAGCATAGTTCATAATCCAAAAACTTCTTCTTCAATTTTCGCTTAATTCTCAATTATTCTCAATTAAAAATCCCCCCTTAATGCCCCTTAATTCTTCCCACGTAATAGCCCTCAATCCTTCCCCGTTAATTTTCCTGTAATTCTCTGCCAATTCTAAATTCCTCCTTAATTCTACCTCAATTCCAAATTCCCCCTTAACTCCCCCTTAAATCTCCCTCAATTCCAAATTCCACCTTAACTCCCCCTTAAACCTCCCTCCATTCCTAATTCGTCCTTAATTCTTCCGCAATTTCAACTTTCCCCTTAATGCTCCTTCCATTCGAAAATCCCTCTTAATTCTACCTCAATCCCAAATTCCCTCTTAATTCCCCCTTAAATCTCCGTCAATTCCAAATTGCCCCTTAACTCTCCCTTAAATCTGCCTGAATTCCAAATCCCCCCTTAATTCTTCCGCGATTTCAAATTTCCCCTTAATTCTCCTTCAATTCGAAAATCTCTCTTAATTCTCCCTCAATTCCAAATTCCCTCTTAATTCCCCCTTAATTCCCCCTCAATTCCAAATTCCCCCTTAACTCTCCCTTAAATCTCCCTTAATTCCAAATTCCCCCTTAATCCACCCGCAATTCAATTTTCCCCTTAATTCTCCTTCAATTCGAAAATCCCTCTTAATTCTCCCTCAATTCCTAATTCCCTCTTAATTCCCCCTTAAATCTCCCTCAATTCCAAATTCTCCCTTAATTCACCCGCAATTTCAATTTTCCCCTTAATTCTCCTTCAATTCGAAAATCCCTCTTAATTCTCCCTCAATTCAAAATTCCCTCTTAATTCCCCCTTAACTCCCCCTTAACTTTTCATTCTAAACCCCGCTTAATAACGAACCCCCTTAATTCTCAACACTTCTATCAAGCCGAAAAGTGACGTCGACAACTTCCCCTTATCAATCTCCTCATCAATGCCCCGATATGCTTGATTAATGTTGCGCGTAATCCCGTCCAAAAAAAAAAAGAATCTTTATTCTTCCTCCACGAGGAATGAGTTTTCATCGGGGCGATGGTCGTTCCGGGGTCGTCGTTCCTTTTCGAAAGATCGACGTGGCTGGCCTCTCGCTAATGGGAAACGCACCCCCTCGGCTTCACATCCGGCATATTCGTCTCGCGTTCGGGAGCCCTTCGTTCGCCCGTCTCTCTACACCCTTAGAGTGCCAAACTTTGTCATTTTATCGAGGCTTCTCTATACACGATCCCATATAGAGTCGCGAATGAAATACCCCCTAGGAAAGGGTTCCCTATTTAGGGGAAAAGCAGTATGGGTGGGTTTGCCGAAAGTTTAGCACCTTCGGTAAAACGAACCGGCTGAATATCTTCCTCGAGGGTTTTCATCGGGAAAACCAAAGTTTACGACAAAGAGGGCTCCTTTCAACTTCGACTATAAACCGGCTCGGTTTTACGTTGCCCGTATACGTAAATATTTCCTTGTTTATTAACGAGTAGTTTCGAACGTAATTCATTATGATACGATTATTATTATTTATGAATAAACATTATTTATTTATTTATGAATAAAGTTATTTATTTATTTATAAGTAAAAATTATGAACAATTGCCATTAAAAATTATTATTATTATTAAAAAAATTAAACGATTAACAACGATAAAGAAAATATGTTTTTTTTTTCGAAAAGACAAATGTAAAAAAGATAAGATATAAAAGATATAAAAAAGAAGATATAAAAATTAATTTATCATCAGTACTAAGTAAAAGAATTTAGATGATTTGTTAAATAATCAGGAAATACAAACAATTCATGAATTATTAACGAATACACGAATCAATAAAATAAATGAGAACCCAAAAATTTTTATAATTAATCGACGTTGATAAAAATCCACGTCCACTCAGTACGAATCATTAATAAACATTAATAAAAATTCATAAACACGTAGTCAGTCCAAGACATTAATAATACACAAAAACTTCGGTTTATTGACTTTTGAAAATAATTTTATTTATTTCAAAAACAATACATTTTTTGTTTAATCTTCAATTAAAAAAAATATAACATATAATTCTTCAAATTATTTGACGGAATTTTTAAATTATACTAGTTGATATTATTATTCTTAAATGTTTTTAAAATTATTATAAAAATTATTATAAGAAATAAAACTATATAAAATTCTTCAAATAATTCTTAAATTATTAATGTTATATAAAAGTGTTCATTTATTATAAATATTTGTTTAATTATCTATGACAAACAAAAACTTATAAATTAAACATTTACACGTGGATATTGTAATTACGTATGAAAATTGTCATTTATGGTTTCGTTATTATTATTATTTTTATTCTCATGGAAAAGATTTAAATAAATAATGTAAATAAATAATAATAATAAGAACGATGGAGATTTGTTTTCCGCACGTTTCGGGAAATCCGTCCGGGGGAAACAATCGGGCATCGCTGTTGCGGCGTTTCCTGGCAACTTTTATACGTATATCGATAGAAGAGAGAGGCTCTCGCATATAAAATACTTCTTATCTTGGTGGATTATGGTTGGAGGCCTGGCTCAGGGGGCATTAGCTTTAAAATGAGTACGACTGAATAATAATGGAGGAAAAGGCATTACGTATCCGCGCCTGTACTTTGTCGTTGCTTATCCGAGGGGAGCTCTCGCCTTGCAAAAAAAAAATGAAAAAAAAAAAATGAAAAAAAAATGAAAAAGAAAAAAAACACGATAGCGTTATCGTATAACGTCGTCCTTCTCGTTTCTTTTTTTTTTTACGGTTTTTCCGCGGAGCTTTTTTTTCCCTCCCTCGCGGGATGGAAAAATTGTAACGTTCTTGATAAATTCGATGGATGCTCGGGGATGAGAAAAAAGATGGGTGAAATTGTTTCAACGTTTTCCCATCTTTGTACTTTTTTTTTTAAGGAATTACGATTCGTGGGTATGAGCGAAATCGAAACGAATTTTTTATTGGAGTTTTCTTATTTTAAAAAGACTTTTCTTTGCTTTTATTATTATTTATAACAATAATGTAACATTTATAATAAAAATTATTCCAAAAAACAATAAAAGTAATAAAATTTTGTATTTTTTTATCATTAAAATTAATGAAAAATATTTTTTTTAATTCCTATATTATAATATAAAATATACATTTTACATTAATATAATTATAAAATAATAATGAATAATACAACAAAAATAATAAAATATTGCCAATAAAAAAATTATTTTAAAAAATAGTAAAAATAATAAAAACTTGTATTTATCTTTATTTCATTATTAAAAATAATAAAAAATATCATTTATTATTATTATTATTAATAATAAGCGATTTTTCGCTAAGATCTTTCAAAGCTTTTTTTTCGGGTAGTTCGGAGGGGTTGAATGTCAAGATAACGATTATGCTGTCTTGGAGCATCCCAGGTAAAAGGGTTGGCCCTCTCGCAGGGATGTGGTTCCTGGAGGATTTCCTGGAGTCTCCAGGAGGATCCCTGACAGCTCCATTCCATGCCCGTCATTTCAATTTGTTCACGGGCTAGAGTTGACAAATATTGCTCCGGTGGTGTATACGTGTGTGAGAGAAGGGGGGGGGGGAGAAACTCGAAAATGAAGGTGAACGCGCAGGAGGACCGGAAGAGGGAAGGGGGAGGAAAAGGGCTTCTTTCGCCAACCCTCTAAGCGGCCATCTCGACGAAATTGCTCGAGAGATACTCACAGCCCCGGAGGACACTCTTATTGTTTCGAGACTGACGGGTTTATTTGCTGCCCCAATAACTACGAGTCCGTGGATACGAGACACGCTTTTTCCCTCCTCCAAGATTCACCCCGTGACGTATCTCATGGAACATCAACCCCGGCAAATTCTTTTTTTTTTTTACATTTTATTTCTTTTCTGTTTGGGTTTGTTTGGGTTAATCGGTCTAGTTGATTGAATTAATTAATAAATACGTTTTAAACTGTTTTTTGTTAATTGATACATATAATTGAATAATTTGTATTTTTATTTGTATGGATAAATAAAATTTGAATTTTTGAAATAAAATAAATCACATTTCTGCATGATAAATTTTTTTTTTTTATATACCGTACATAACTTGTTTATACATGGGAAAATTAAATTTAGTTATTCATTTATGAAAGTTATGAATACAAATTTTATTTGGAAATTTGTTATGAAATTTTTTAATCAGGAATTTGAGTTAAATCCTTTTTTTTCTTTTTCTTTATTTTTTACAAATTTTATGGTTGAAAATTCTACTTGATTACATTTTTTAATAAATCAATTTTAACCTATTTTAAATTTAAACTTCATTGTTGAACACTGAATATTCGTATATAAACGAAAAAATAAAAAATATATATAACCTGCCACTAATTTCCAAAAAAAAACGCCTCGAATCTCAAATTTCGAAAAAATTGGGCCAGGATTATCCGAAAAGAAAAAAAAACAAGAAAAAAGGGAAAAAAAGAAACCGGAAAGGAAATCGATCGAAGCTCGAGGCTTTTGTCCGTTTTGCGGGTCGGGCGTTTGAGTAGCTTTCTTCAATGAAAGCGTCGGATGGCTCGAGGCAGCCGGAGAGTAACAAGGCGGATAAACTCGAGAGAATATCGCGCAAAGTGTCGTTCCAACGAATAAAGTGACGTGGCTGCTTTTCTTCGGCCCTTTGCCTCCAAGTATGAATGACAAGCGATTCAACCTTCCAACCTCCCCCACCAACCCTTCGTATCGTCGTTTTAAAAAAAAGTAAACGTGTAGAGAAATCTTTATATTTGATCGATTACATTTCTCATCTTAAATACAAGATGAGAATGAAGATATAAATAATAAAAAATAGAAACAATCGTAAAGGAATAAGTCAAGATGAAACGCAATCTAACAAAGCCAAATTCGAGAACCAAATTATTTTTATACACAAAAATGACATAATCCAAAAATAAATCAAATCAATCAAACTGAAACAAAAATGATATAATTAAAAAATAAATTAAACTGATCAAACCCAAACAAAAATTATATAATTTAAAAGGAAATTAAACCAAACAAAAATTATATAATTTAAAAGAAATTAAACCAAACAAAAACAATAATATTCAATAATGTATTATACCAATCGGACCCAAACAAACCCAAACATACAAAAACAAAAATTATTTTATTCAAAAATAAATTAAACTAATCAAACCCAAACAAACACAAACAAACAAAAACAAAAATTATGTTATTCAAAAATAAATTAAACTAATCAAACCCAAACAAACACAAACAAAAATGATATAATTCAAAAATAAATAAACCAATAAAACCCAAACAAAAGTTACATAATTTAAAAGGAAATCAAACCAAACAAAAACAATAAAATTCAATAATGAACTAAACCAATCGTACCCAAACAAACCCAAACAAAAATAATCCAATCCTAGATAAATAAACTAAAATCTAAAACAAAATGAAAAGAGAGAAAGAGAGAGAGAGAGAGAGAGAAATCAATAGCAAGGGAAGTCGAGGGCTGATAGATCGCGCAAGCGTTTTCCTATCTACGTCATATCCATGTGTTTGGGTTTGTTTGGATTTGTTTGGGTTTAAGTTCAAAATCAAAAGAGAGAGAAATAAATGGAAGGGGGGGGGGTAGACACAGATCGCGCAAGCGTTTTCCTATTACGTCATATCCGGGTGTTTACGGATGTACTTTCACACACAGAGAGAGAGAGAGAGAGAGAGAGGGAAAGAGAGAGAGAGAGTGGAGGGAAGCCTGGGATGAGGAATAGAAGTGAAGTGATTGAGCTCAAAAGGGCTTTAAAAGGATGGGCAAACGCGGAAAAGGCAGATCGAGAAAGAGTACGCGATGAGTTTTCAAGCTTGTTTGATCTAGGGGGTTGAGGCAGGAAGAGGGGTGGGGGGGGGGGCTTGAAGTTGGGGGTTGAAACGGGCTTCGAACGACGCCGGCTCAACAGGCAAGGAACCGAGCAAATACACGTACGTCAGTTTGAAAATAACTTAAATAAACGAGAACGAAAAAAATATATTACCTTTCTTTCGAGACGTATTTTAGGTGTCTACCTTGACTATATTTGTGTCTGTCAAAGCGAGACTTTCCGCGTGTGTGCATTCGCCATTTTGATGGCTTTTGCCTGATGGGACACTTTCGAATTCTCAAACAATTTTCAACGTCTCTCGAGAATTTTTTTTTTTTTTTTTTTTTTTGGAGGATTCAACGTTGGGATGAAGAATTTTTATGATGGATTGGTTCACTTTTCTCTTTCGATTTTTATTGCTCGTTTTGATTAATACAGTTTTGAGATTTTTCAAATTTTTAATCGAAGAAATATTTAAAAAATAAATTTTATTTTTGTACAACAAGAATAATTTTTTTATGAATAAAAAAGAAATTTACTTATTTGAAATCTTAAAATAAAAAATTAGGAATTTTATCTGAAAATATGATATAAATTTCAAAACATTTTTTGTTAAGTTAACTTTGATAAAAAACTTTTTTACGTAGTAACAAATAGTTTGTCCTTTTTTTCTAATTAAATATTAAAGTGAGATATTAATTTCTCATTTTTAATTATTCTATGAGATTTTCAAATAAAATTATGCCATCAGAATTTTGAGTCTCATTTTCCAGTTGGAGTGAAAAAAAAACTGTACTTTTTGTACCAAAGTGAAATCGTTATCTTTAAAAAAAAACTCAATTTAAAAAAATATTGACGAAAAAAATTAAAAAAAAAAAACGAAAAATCAAGCTTTCGAGGAATTTCGTTCCAGCAATGGCTTTGACCCCAAAGAATTCGGTTTGTTTTTCCCTCACGCACCCCTCGCTTTTATCTTTCGCCCTCTCGTTTTGCGAGTGAAAAAAAGGGCGTTTTATCGAGAGTGCCAAGCCCGGCTGTGTTGCAGCGTCTAATTTGCAACGTTAGTCTGTACGAGACGCTTATTAAATTTGTTTTTCTCCAGCCCCGTGACAGGGGCCTGCGTCAACACGCACCGAGAAGAAAAGAAACAAAAAGAAAAAAAAAAAAAAAAAAAAAAAAAAAAAAAAAAAAAAAAAAAATGAAAAAAAAATGAAAAAAAAATGAAAAAAAAAAATGAAAAAAAATTACTCGAGGGTGCGAAAATTTTTACAAGGTTGCTTTTTATCCCGTTTCTTTTTCTTCAAATGACTCGGTCTAGTTGGCAAAAGGGGTTTAACGATCCAACCCCTCCGGATGATCGGCCGATACCATCAGTTTACTTTTTCGAGAGCTCGCTCGAAACCACCGCTTGTTAACTAAAAAAAAAAAAAACAAAATTAAAATTAAAACCGAGTTAACACTTTGACCGATAGGAACGTACGTAACATCGCGTGCCGAGATTTTTTTTTTTTCATTGCATTCCGTGGTTGAGTTCCGTCTCGTCCTGCGACCGAGTTAGGGTGGAAAAGAGAGAAATAAAGATGATGATATCTTTTATTGTGGGCTAGTCATAACTTTTAAGAAAAAGAAAAAAAGATAACCATTAAAATAATACAATAATAATAATAATAATAATAATAATAATGTTAGTAATATAATATAATAATAATGATAATAATAATAATGATAATGTTAGTAATATAATATAATAATAATGATAATAATAACAATCACAAAGTTACTAATAATATTGAAAATAGTACAACAACAACAACAATAATAACAATAATAATGTCAAAAAAAGTTGAAACGAGGTTCAACTTCGTTCGTTTAAATTCGTCTCTTTTCACAAGGACTTCCACTTCCGACAACAAACCCAAAACAATCGACAAATTACGAATAAAAATGTGACAAACCATAGTAGACTAAATTTACCAAAATTACTTTTCGCCACCCCTCTCAATTTTGGCTTCGTTCCTTCGCCTTCACCCCCTCCCCCCTCACTCCCCAACCGCTTTGCTCTTCCCGTTTGAAAAACAGACAGTCATAGCCAAAAAAAAAAAATTAAATATAAAAGAAATTTATTAAACAAAAATTAAATAAAAAAAATTAAATAAAAAAAAATTAAATAAAAACAAATTAAATTAAAAAAAATTAAATTAAAAAAAAATAAATTTAAAAAAAACGAGGACAACGGAAGCTCCGTGCCAGAAGTATCGGAACCCAGGGATGAGTCCGGGGATGTACGTTATCACTCGGGCCCTCTCGTATCGATCCCCGTACCACGTCGACGATTTTTTTTTTTTACAAGCTAATTAGTTTGGTGACGCTCGGGTATAACGACGGTCCATAAAGCGAATGCTCGTTTCTCGACCCTCCCCTCCCTCCCTCTCTCCCTCCCTACCCGTAACTCTTACCCTCCTTCCTACCTCTCATCGCCCCTCTTCAACCACCCCGTGGAATTTTCTTTCTCCGGCACTTCTCTGTTTCTCCACGGGCTTGGGAGACTCGCCATGGTGTTCCCTCTCACCCCCTCCCCCTCCCCTCCCCCTCCCCCTCCACCCCTTCGTTCTCCAGTTCTCTCTTTGTCTTCCTTCCATCCCTTGTTTAGCAACCCCTCTCGGTGTGTTTCTATTATCGTTGCTTTTCTCCCCTGGAGAAAGAGGGTAGTTTAGGGGGAGGGTTGGAGGTCGAGGGGAGGGGGAGGGGAAGGCAAAACCTCCCCGTGCGAAAAGCCCGGTTGTCGCTTTCACGAGGTATTGCGTGTTTCGGAACGTGTCATTACGAAGCTACGAAGCACGAGGCCAACCCCCCCCCCCACCCCCGCGACGATCCAGGGACGCCCCCGACGACTCCTTTGGGCTAGTTGTTCTCTACGACCGTTATTGTGTCACCCTCTTGTCGTGCTGGCTATTATTATTTTCGAGAAATATTCGTCTATCTTTTCGTCTAGCTTTCAACGTCGACCAACCCTGTACCCCGAGTCCTCGAAGCCTTTGTGTTGAAATTGTCTTGTGTTTAAATGTGAGTGGACCCGAATTGTGAAACGAGACTTCGAGATGACTTCGAGGCGTTAAGAATGTTTATTGTTTAGTCTTAATTTTTCCCTTGTTTCGTAATTTTTTTTAAATTAATTTTAGTTCAGATTTATTATTATTGTTGTTGGTGTTGTTGGTTCTATTATATTAGGTTTTTTAATGTTTTTAGTTTTTATTTATATATTTTTTTTTTTTTAAATGATTAGTTATAGTATATAGTTTTTTTTTAATTTTTTTTTCGGACGTTTGGGTTAGTTTGGGTTTGACATTTTTTAATCATTATTATTAATTCTACTGTGTAGTATTTTTCTAGTTTTTGTTTTTTTATTGATGTTTGGGTTTGTTCGGGTTAAAAATTATTTTTTATTATAATTTTTGTTATTACTATTTTGTTTATATTAAAATATCTAGTATTTTTATGTTTTTTCTATTTTTCATTTCTATTTTATTTTGATGTTTTATCATAATAAAAATAATACTAATTATTATTATTATTATTATTATGCTATAAATACGTAATTATGTATTACGGTATTTTAAAAAATTCACGGCTTAAGGGGGTTGAAAGAGTTTGAACAAAAAATTCTCTCTCTCTCTCTCTCTCTCGGGCTCTGTCGCTCCCTTTGTCTCGACGAACGTTCTCCTCGCGTCGTGCATGAAACTGACCGATAAAGTCACACGGGGTAGAGGAACCCTCGCCATTAAAGCCCTCCACAATGTAATGCCTCGACGATATTGACTTTCAATGCTCGGGAGACCGATCCTGTGCTCCTATCGATAATTGAAATTTTCCGTAATTACGTCACACGGGAACCAGTAAAAGGCGTAGCCCCGATGTCAAACGTCAATTACAAAATTCAAACTACCTCGCGAAGTTTACGCTTCGTTGAAAAAAAAAAACAAAAAAAAAACGAAAAAAACAAAAATTCTCACGATTAAAATGAGACAATCTGTCTAAAATGGTCCAGACAGATTGGGTTCTGGGCTGAGGTCGATAAAAAGGCATTTTGAAAAACTTGGGTTTCCAGTTTTTCAGTTTTGAATCCAATGTAAATTCGATTTTGGGCTAATGACTACAGAAATAAAAAAAAAAGATTGTTTTTTTTCAGTTTTTTCAGTTTCGAATCCAACGCTGATTCGAATTTGGACTGATGTCTACAAAAATGCAAAAAAGGCATTATTTCAGTTTTTTTTTTAGCTTCAAATTCAACCCCGATTGGATTTCGGGCTAATGGCTACAAAAATACAAAAGAGAAAACAATGTTTTTTCCGTTTATTCAATTTCAAATCCAACTCTGATTGGATTTCTGGCTAATGTCTACAAAAATTTGAAAAAAATATATGTTTTTTCCGTTTTTTTCAGTTTCAAATCAAACTCTGATTCGAATTTGGGCTAATTTATACAAAAGTACAAAAAAACAAGTTTTCTCCCTATATTCAGTATCAAATCCAATGCTGATGCGAAAATGAAAAAAATAATAAAAAGCAACAACAGTGGTATGGTTTTTGAAAAGACGAAGAAAAAAAAACGTCAACAAGAATGCAAAAAAAAAAATTCATTTCCTCCAGTTTTTTCAGTGTCAAATTCATCGCAGATTCAAAAATGAAAAAAAATAAAAAAATAAATAAAAATCAACAACAGTGGTATGGTTTTTAAAAAGACGAAGAAAAAAAACGTCAACAAGAATGCAAAAAAAAAAAATTCATTTCCTCCAGTTTTTTCAGTGTCGAATTCATCGCAGATTCGAAAATGAAAAAAAAAAAACAAAAATCAACAACAGTGATATGGTTTTTGAAAAAACGAAAAAAAAACAAAAAACAGTAGAATTGTTGGTATCAGGCATGCTGGCAATTAACCCTGGTAACTCTAACCCAATCCGGGAATGAAAACTCCGTAACTCGTGGTTGTTGAAAAAGTGTAAATATACAGGTCGTTCGAAACGGAGGGCCCGATATGCAAGTGGGATGCTAATGGTGCCAATTTTCCTCGTCCTTTTCGTAGTCCCTGCAGAATACATTTAGCGAGTACCGAAATTGAATGGACGAAGAAACGTATGCCGGCCCCGTTAGGAAAGGTAAAAAAGTACACAATGGTCCTTCCTGGCCTCGTTCAGGCGTCGAGCGCCCACCCACGTGAAAACGTACGAAAAATTATTGCGAACCGTAAATTAGACGAAGCAGTCGAGTCCTGAGAGGGAAAGAGGAAAAGAGAGAGGAAAATGTGCACGATTTCTAAGAAAAATTGCCCCCCCCCCCTTTCAATGGTGGGGTGGGGGTTGGGGGTCGTTTCTTTCGAAGCAGCAGGGTATAAAAGGCTGGCGCAGCTTGGCTGACTCGGTGTACAAGATTTGCTACATTTATAAACGAGACTTGAACACTCCGGCAAAAAAAAAAAAAAAAAAAAAAGATCACCCTCTTATTACTGTACCGAGGCTATTAATGTGAATATCGCGCAAACAGGAGTGAAAAATGTAAGCGTTTCTTTACAAAAGTACTCGATCCCATGGGTGTTTCAACAATCCCAGATGGCAAATACTACCTGAGTCCGCCAGTCGCCGGAAGGCGAGAAAAAAACTGTGAACATTTGTTTGTTTGTTTTTTTTTTAAGGAAATAAAAAACTGATAAATCAAGATGAAACGATTGGATAAGACAAATCCGAATAAGTGGAGCAAACAAACTCAAAAAGTTGGATAAAAAACCCAAAAAATTAAGGAAAACAAATCCAAACAACTGCATAAAATAAACCCAAATAGTTGGATAAAACAAATCCAAATAACTGAATAAAACAAACCCAAACAACTAGATAAAACAAATTCAAGAAATTAGTTAAAACCAACCCAAACAATTAGATCAAACAAATCCAAGAAATTAGATAAAACAAACCGAAGAAATGAGATAAAACAAACCCAAGAAATGAGATAAAACAAACCCAAGAAATTAGATAAAACAAACCCAAGAAATTAACTAAAACAAACCCAAGAAATTAAATAAAACAAACCCAAGAAATTCGATAAAACAAACCCAAGAAATCACATAAAATAAACCCAAGAAATTACATAAAACAAACCCAAACAAACCTACAAACCACCCCAAACCTCCCGTAAAAAAAGTATACCAACCAAGCCCAAACGAATCCCAACATCCCTACGAACCAAACCCAAAAAAACGACTAAATATTCACAAGACCCCTTAATATTAATTGAGCCTCCAACTGCCCTCGGCGAGCAGGCCATACATAACGTTCCTTTCGATCCAGACGATTCCTCAGCATCCGGAATACTCCATCAACGTTTATCTCTTTTTGCCTCTCCCCCTCCCTCCCTCACCACCCACCAATCCCCGCTCCGTTCGTCCTCGTTTTCCGAGTGTCCCCAATAGTGTGATGGATAACCGTTTTTTTCTCGTATCGCGAAAGCTTTTGACGTAAACCCGAGAAATGTCCGGAAGCAGGATGTGCAGGTGTGCTTTCGCGCATGCGCTTTATCATCAGAGGTTAAAACGCTTAAAAGGATAGCTTTTCGCCGTTAAAGGATGTTTTACCCGAATAATTACTGAAGTTCGATTGGAATTCCAGGAGGGAGGGGGCGTGGTTTAATTTCCATGGTAGATCGGATAGTGGAGAGGCCTCGCGAGTATTCCCCAGCTGGGAGCCCTTTGTCCGCACTCCAGGCACGGTGTTACCAACGCGGTGATTCCTCGTGTGTCTATGTCCCCCCTCAGCCTTCCCTTTTCAACCCCTCTTCGCCCTCTGCCAACCCCTTCCACGCGCGTCTCTTGCCCAGCACTTTCCCGAAAGCAAATTGATTTACAACGTCGCCTTTATTGCCTTACTTGGTGCGTGCTCGTGGCGGCGTTTGCTCCGGGCATTGAGGACCACTCGGTCCCTGAAATTCTGGTGACCCGGAGGCTCTCGAAGCCTCACCAGGACTAATCATCGATCGAGGCAGGCCTGGTCTCGATGAGACACCTAATGCCGATCACATTTTTCGACTATTTTTGTGACGGTCTTGCTTTTATTGGTTGATGACGGTTTTGAAGATTATTGGGGGAGGAAGAGTGTTTCGTAGTCTGATGAAGGTGGATGAGAGAAGATGGAATGGAATTCAGATATCATGGATTAGCCAAATTCTTTAGTGTTTGTGGTGTCAATGTTTGGGTTTGGATTTTGGACTAAATTTGGCTTTGGGGACATCGAGTATTGGCCTGATCCAATGGCTAATACAACCCAATGGTCTGATCCAATGTCCAATCCAATCTAATGGCCTGATCCAATGGCCGATCCAATCTAATGGCCTGATCCAATGGCCAATCCAACTCAATGACTTGATCCAATAGCCAATCCATTCCAATGACCTGATCCAATGACCACTCCATTCCAATGGCCTGATCCAATGGCCAATCCAACTCAATGACTTGATCCAATAGCCAAACCAATCCAATGACCTGATCCAATGGCCACTCCATTCCAATGGCCTGATCCAATGGCCAATCCAACTCAATGACTTGATCCAATAGCCAATCCAATCCAATAACCTGATCCAATCGCCAATTCATTCCAATAGCCTGATCCAATTGCTAATCCAATTCAATGTCTTGATCCAATGGCCAATCCAACCCAATGACCTGATCCAATGGCCACTCCAATCCAATGTCCTGATCCAACGACCCGAACCACATCCTCCATTCACCATCAAACCGCTATCTCTTTTCTCCCCAAAAATAGACGCTACGCCCCAACCCCAACCTTCATTCGACACATAGTTGACTGCATAACGCAAGAGTCGGACACAGACAACCGACTTTGGCTGACGTTTTCAGTGATTGATATCCAACCCCCTCGACGACTGATAAAAACGTTTACCCATTTCGCACAGACGTATATGCGACCGGAAGTGTGCACTGGGTGCTCGAAAACGGCTTACACGTAGGCACAAGCTTCGATGGAAACGTTTTCGCACGCGACGCAGTTATAGGTATTGGGGGGTACCTTTGGGCTGCAAGAAAAGGCTGCGCGTATCGTGCAGCGTGATAAATTGCCATGCGCAGCCAATTCCACCCCCACCCCTCCAACCTCCCCGGCCCTCTTGGTGACCAGTCCAAATTTTTTCGTTACATGGAAAAAAATGCTGAAATTCACCCGCCGGTGGAGCCCACCAACCAAGAGTGCAACCGGCTGGTGACCCATTTTGTTCCAACCCGCCGAGGCGGACAGCTTTGTTTCACCGTTGCTGGTGGAAGCACCGGTATTTACGTAGTTTTACCCTGGCCTGCCATTTCTCGACTTAATGAATCTGAAAGCAACGATAAGTTTCCGGCGGGTTTAGAAGTTAGGTTTTTCTTTTGGGAGACCCAAGTGGCGCCACCACATTTTTGGGTGAAAAACGGTCGAATTTCGGTTCTGTAGTTTGGGTTTGTTTGGGTTAACGGCATGAAGATTATGGTTTATTTCTAGAGTTGATGTTCGTCATTGATGTTGTTGTTTTTAGGAATTCTTTGATTGGGGTGAACATAGGAAAATTGTGGATAACTTGGATTTGGAATTTTGATTGTTCAACCTTGGTTTCTTCGGGCTTACTTCGTGCTGAAACTGCCCTTGGTTTATCGAAAGTGCCAGAAGTAGAAGGTCAAAAACGGCGGTTGAATTCCTGGGATTTTTTGGAGGGTTTGATTCTCTTTGATTCTAGATTACCTCACTGTCATTGTTTGGGTTTGTTTGGGTTTGGCAAATGGACCCTAACGAGACCCAAATCAACCCAATCAAGCTAGAAAAGTCTCTTTATTACCCCAGCTTCATACCCCAGCCATATACCCCAGTTCTATACCCCAGCTAAATTTTTCATGGATTTTCCAAAACTACCAGAAATGGCGAAAAAGTGGTTCAATCGCTCGGCAATTAGACCCCCAACCGCACGACTGATTCCACACCTGCATTGAAAGCTACAAAGCCTCCAACGATTTCCGGCAAAACCATTTTTGTTTTTTTATTTCCGTTCTCTTCAACCTCATTAGCGATCACCAAAATACATCCCAATGCTGTGTACACTTGCACATTGTACAGGGAGATCCGTTTGCCGAACGCTTTGGCAAACACTCGACGTCATAACGTGTATCAACCGCATCAACAGACCGGAAGTACGTGTAATCGACATTCGACGCAATTCCATACATGACCAAACGTCATCACTTGCACATTGGGACCGGTAGTTGATCCAGGGTTGAAAGGGATGGAGGAAAGTTGCGTCGAAGAGGGGAAAAAAGAAAATGGCGCAGAGAGGGGTGGGGGGTAAACATCCAGACGTGTTTTGTGAATACGACCAACATATTGGCTCATACGAGATTAATTATATTCTAAAATTCAATGCCTCTCTGGGTTACAGTCTGAATCAAAGCTAAACCTTTGAAATATTCAATCAAATATCCCTTCTCAACCCTTTCCCTTTTAATCAACACATTATTATATGGGACTGTAACCGCGTCATAATTTAGCCGTGATTTAACGGCTGTTCAATTAAATGGTAACGTTCAATATCGAATCCCGGATATTTGGAAAGTTTTGGAATATTCAATCAAAACGCGGTTGTGGGTAAATCAGCTTTTCGTGGGGGGGGGGGATCCTCGTCGTTTTTATTTACAAGAGGCTATTTAGGAAATGTTATCCATAAGATGAAATTAATGTTTTTTAAATTTAGAATGATAGTTAGAATGTTAGACATTAATGTTTTTTTAATTTAGAATGTTAGAAAGTAATGTTTTTTAATTTAGAATGTTATCTAGAATGTTAGAAATTAATGTTTGTTTAATTTAGAATGTTATCTAGAATGTTAGAAATTAATGTTTTTTTAATTTAGAATGTTACTTAGAATGTTAGAAATTAATGTTTTTTTAATTTAGAATGTTAGAAATTAATGTTTTTTTAAATTTAGAATGTTAGAAATTAATGTTTTCTTAATTTAGAATGTTAGTTAGAATGTTAGAAATTAATGTTTTTTTAATTTTTTTCAAGATTTTTCAGAATTTTTCGATCCTCGAGTGCAGTGGAAAAACGGAACCAGTTGGTGATATTTCGGTATTTTATGTACCGGGGCATTCTATGTACTGGGGTATTTTGTGTACTGGGGTATTTTGTGTACTGGGGTATTTTAAGTCCCAAGTCTGTGACAAGCAAGACGATTTTTTGCATCTCAAATACCTCATGAGTGATTCTCTCGTAAATAGAAAAATTCTTGTTTTTAATGGACGAAAAAGTCATCAAAGACTGGCTGGTTACATCTCGAGATTCTAGGCAGGCGTTCGTGCGGAGAAAAAACGGATTTTGTTCAATTGTTGTAAACAGTCGATCGAGGGTCGTTGGGTTGACGTTTCGTCAGCCCTGATCGAAGAAACCGCCGGAGAGGTTGGGGTTGCGAGACGATTGGTGTAGGGGTTGGGTGGGGTACGGTTGGAACAGAACGCGGTCCTTTTGTGCTCGTCAGCGAAACGTCGACTGCCGCGGTCTTTCACTCAAAATGCATTCACGTCGTTTCGTTTGATTAATGAGAACACGCGATACGATTATGCTCGCGGGAGCAAAAACGTCGGAGTGAGTCGAACGGGGTTGAGGAAGGACGAGGGGAGAAAGCGACGATGATTAGGGTAGTCGAGCTATACATTCCCAGAGCCGATCTTAAGTCGGCTCGTTGTAACTCAAATATCACCGTCGCGACCTAATTAATATCACGAAATAATGAGAGCTGACAGAGTTTTTGCTGATCGCCCCCGGGAGCTGTTTTAATCGAGGCTGGGCCAATATTGGGGTCCCTAAGAAACAAGACGATTTTCAATGTTTTTTTGCACCCGGAGTATTGGGGGGATAAAGCTAGAATTTTTGAGACTATTGACACGTGATGTTGGCAAGCTCCAGTTTTTTTTTCGCTGAAAAATCTTGATAAACAATCGAATTATTTACTGAATTGTTGAAAGACAGGTAATTCTAGAATTATTTTTTGTGACGAGAGTTTTAGGAGCACCAGGCTGAAATTTTGCACACTGCTGGCTCGTGACTTTTCCCAAGTAGGGTTTTTTTTTCATCGTAAGATATTGATAAATAATGGAGTCATTAGCAAATAACTGTTTGATGACAATGATTTTCAATGTTTTTTTGTGATGAGAGTATTGGGTGGGCCAAGCTGAAATTTTGCATATCCCTGGCGAATAATCTTGCCTATAAACAGTTTTTTTTTCACTCAAAAATATTGGTAAACAATGGGGGTATCGTTGTTTGAACGAAAAACCGTTTTTGGCGCCTACCTAGTCATTGGAGACCCCTCCGGTGACGTTTTCTTCTTACTTCTTCGCAGTACGAAAAATATACGAGCACCAATATTTTTCAAAAAAGGCTTTTTCTCGTTGATTCAAAGGGTTTTAAGGTTTTTAAGGGTATTTAAGGGCTTTAAGGGTCTTTCGAATTTTGTTCGTTAATCAAAGGCAGTTTTATGGCCCAATTGCCAGCTCGGAAAGATCGAAAAAATGGAAATTCATTTTTAGGCGCGTGAAAAAGTTGGACGTATCCGTGACGAGGATATCGGGTGTCCTTCCTCGGTCAGGCTGGAAAAAAAAGGTTCCCCCTTAATTCCCCGACTGGTGAATTAAGGGGGAATATTCATGAGGGCGAAACAGGTGTCAATTAAAAGAGGTAGTTGGATCCTCGGTAGGCGTGAAAGAGTTTTAGCCCGTTTGCCCCGTTAAGATAATTGGTAAGAGGGTATAACGAGAAACGTCAGAGTGTCGGAGAAGGTGAGTGGTCAGGGCCCAGGACGGCCTCTTCCATCGACCAATCTCGCAGGTGTTTCTTTTATTACTGCGCGCTTTCGTCCTTCCACGTGACTCCTGACTCTTCTCACCTTCGTCCTCATTAACGATATTTCGCAAATTGAAAAAAGCAAAACCAAAAAAAAAACGAAAAAAAAAAGAAATAAAACTGGGAAAATCGATCGCGAGACCGAACAATTTTCCCGACGTCCTTATCATTATTCCACCTCTAATCCGGCTCGTTAACGAGCGATTTAACGCCAGGGAGAAAAAAAAAGAAATTCGCTCACAGAGGGATCCGGATGTCGAGACGTTGGTTCATCCTCGACACTGCACCGTTTTAAAAGTTCGAAGAATTTCTCATTTTATTTATTTTATTTACTTTATTTATTGTATTTATTTTATTTATTTCATTTTATTGCAAATTCTTACATTCATTTATTTTTTATTCAGTTCGGTATGCAATTTTATTTTAGTCGATTTATTTCGTTTATTTATATAAATTTACATAATTACGTAAATCGTTCGTCTGCGCGTAATTACATAAATTTTATTAATTCATTAATATTTGAATCGTTGCATATATTCTGCAACATTTTAACAAATTTATTTGAAATTTAATTAAAAGCGTATTTAATAATTGATTTAAGCGAATTTGACATGACTCACATGTTGAGCTAATTGAAAATTGTTATTAATTTTTCTTCTTTCTTTCTATTCATTAATATATTGGAAAACCCTCTCATTGGAAACTCCAAAAAATTCGTATCGAATTTCCCCGTCATGCTTCGATCCACATTTTATAATTTTGAAACCAAACCCAAACAAACCCAAACAAAAAAATAATTAAAAAATGTATTTCTGCGAATTTAGTCCGAATGTACTCGATCCACATTACAATATTTTATAATTTCCAACCAAACCCAAACAAAAAAATAATTAAAAAATATATTCCTGCGAATTTAGTTCGAATGTATTCGATCTGTTGATGGAAGAATCCTTTGCATTCATGAAGGATGTGTTCGAAAAATGCCTAGCAGTGATTCTCGATAATCCGTTTGACGGAGACTTGCGTCAAACATATATACTCGTACGCGTGCAATTTATCGGTAGTCTCTTCCTCTTTTGGTCGTACACGCGCGGCTCGAGCCCCGGCTGTACGAGCCTCGATGAAACGATCCAATATGTTTCGCCTTTGCATCGGGTAACTGGTTCCTCTCTCTCCCCCCCCCCCCTTCACCTCTCTTTCTCTCTCGAACTTTCTTTCTCCATCGGTGCACCATCATTTTCACGTCTGCACGATCAGCATAATTGAACGTTGTACTGAGAGTGTTCGACGAGTATTCTAGAGAGAGAGAGAGAGAGAGAGAGAGAGAGAGAGAGAGATCGCGCAATCGGTTAACGAATATTTCGATATATGGGGCATTCCATGTCGAGTCGACCTGGGTTGGTTTGGGTTTGTTTGGGTTGATGTCATGATGTCATGTAATTTTTTTTCCTCTTGAATTTTTCTTCAATTTTTCTCTTTAATTTGTTTATTTTTTTTTTTTCATTTTTTTTCTAAAAAGTGCGTTGTAGGCTAAACGAAACGCGCTTCCACTTTTTCCAACGCTCACAGTGTTCGATATGGAAGCCAGGATTTTTCTGATTTTTTTCTGATTTTTAAATTTGGGCTTTAATTTTTTTTTTAATTCCGAAAAAATTCCGTTCGAATTTTCCGTTCCGAATTTTTCCGTTCCGAATTTTTTTCCGTTCCGAAAAAATCGGAAAAAATTCTCGAGTGACTTTCAGAGATAGTAAAGTAATACAAAAAATCGCGGGTCGAATCGGACAGGTAATGTGTCAAACCCAGGTCATGATGTCATATTATTCTTTTCCTCTTCAATTTTTCTTCAATTTTCCTCTTTAATTTGTTTATTTTTTGTTTTCATTTTTTTTTCGAAAAAAGTGCGTTGTAGGCTAAACGAAACGCGTGCCCACTTTTTTTCAACGCTCACAGTGTTCGATATGGGAGTCAGGATTTTTTAGATTTTTTTATGATTTATAAATTTGGGCTTTAATATTTTTTTTTTAAATATTGTGAAGTCAAATCGTTCTGAAAAAATCTGAAAAAATTCTCGAGTGACTTTCAGAGATAGTACAGTAATATAAAAAATCGCGGGTCGAATCGGACAGGTGATGTGTCAAACCCAGGTCGAATCGTCATGGAATTCCCCATATATATGTACTCGTGTATATGTATTCTAGGATGTATATATATATGTATAAAATAAATATGTGTGTATATATACATAGGTTTATATATGTACTTTTTTTTATTCTTGTGTATATACACGTCCGTGTGTATGTATATATGCACCCGGCAAACTTAGTGCGAATTCGGAACAGATGGTAAATTTACACCTTCCCCGGAGTCAATAATCTGCCAGCATGAATTTCTTCTCGTTCCCCCAGGATGCAGACTCAAAAATCTCGATATTGAGCAACGTTGTGATTATACATGTAATTTTCAGTCTACTCGTTTTAATAATTCATAAAGACAATAATAATAGTGATAAATTTGTTTCAATTATCGAGAAACGAAAGAAGTTTGTATTTGCGTCGCTCAATGGCAGCTGATGCAACTTTAAATTCGTTAGATGATTACAACAAATTTCCAAACAAATTTACAACAAACAAACCTAAATAAATTACAACAAATTACAGCTAACAAACCCAAACAAATTACAACAAATTACTAAAAACAAACCCAAACAAATTACAACAAGTTACTAAAAACAAACCCAAAAAATTACAAAAAATTACAACAATCAAACCCAAACAAATAACAACAACTAAAAACGAACAAACCCAAACAAATAACAACAAATTAAAACGAACAAAACCAAACAAGTAACAAAAAAATACAACAAACCAACCCAAACAAACAACACCGACTAAACCCAAACAAACCCAAACAAATTCTCAACATTCAAAACTCTCATCCGTTTATTGCAAATTCATGTATACTTTTTCCCCCTCAAAATCGATAACGAGTCTCTTTCGAGTATCAGCATTAAACATTCATGGAATAAAATCATTTCCAAAATTATCCGGACTTTTTCACTCGTTCGACAAACGTCACGGAATTATTTATCCAATTTTTTTTTCTGTTTTTTTTTTTCAAAATCGAAAATAGCTTGACAGCTGCATAGATTAACCCATACATCCAGGTTTACATCGTCCGAGGTAAAATAAATATTTCCCCGTTCGTGTGTACCAGAGCCCGTGGGTGTACCCCAGCATTATATTCAGCGCATACTCGAGCCACCTTTCCCCGGTTATTTTCACGCTCCCGTGTTTAAATCCCGTAGAGTTTCATATTCGAGAGGTCCCGGATGCGCTTCCCCCCCCCCCCCTCCCCCGCGCCTGGCGATATGGACATTTTTTTAAAGCCAATCTCCCCTCCCTTTTTTTGCCCCTCACCCCCACCCCCTCTCGCGTATTCTGGCTCGAATGATACGCGAATGAATCTCGTCGTGGTAGGAGCGACTTCCGGTAGGAACATCGGGCCAACAATACTCGATATCTCGACTCAATGTAACCGGTGATCGATCCGCCTCTTGGCCCAATCGTCTCATCAACGTCACCCTCCACGAGCCAAACAAACTTCACCCCAGCACATTATTAAAAGTACAGAATTTTCGAGGTGTAAATTAAATTTCAATTTTTTTTTTTTACGATTTTTTGTTTATTATTGTTTGAGTGAAAAGTGAAAAAAAAACAGGGGAAAAGGAGGTGTGTCACAGTTGAAATTCGATTTTTGTTGTTCAGGTTTTTAACGATTGTTATGATTTTTGAAAATTTTTTATTGGTGAAGGATAAGAGACGGGAAGACGAACGAAATTGTAAGGTGTGAGAGGAATTTCGATTTTTTGTAATTTCAATTTTTTTTTTTGATGGCTTGACGTTTTTTGTGTCGTGATTCTTTGACAACTTGACTTTTTTTGGATTGCTATTTTTTTTTGAGAAGTTGACGTTTTTCAAATAGCAATTTTTTTGACAACTTGACATTTTTCAAATAGCACTTTTTATTAATAATTCCACATTTTTAATATAGAAATATTTTTCCGACAACTTGACATTTTTCAAATAGCACGTCTTTATTAATAATTCAACATTTTTCAAATAGCAATTTTTTTGACAACTTGACATTTTTCAAATAGCACTTTTTATTAATAATTCCACATTTTTCATCTAGAAATATTTTTGACAACTTGACATTTTTCAAATAGAATTTTTTTAAACATCTCGCTATATTCGTTTGGCTTCATTCGAGCGATTCGTTGGGTTCTATTACCTAACCCAAACAAGCTTTATTAATACAATTAATTTCCAAATAATTATTATAAAAAAATTTTATTCAAAAAATCGATCCTTCGCTAGTTTACAAAAACTAAGAAAATAAATTTTTCCGAAAGGGAACAAGTGTGCTTAAATAAAAAAAAAATTCAATAAATGTAATCATGATCGAGGATCTGGGACGCGTCATCGGAAAAGTGAGAGCCGGAGCTTCTGATAAACCTTGTCGTTATTCACGATACTCGCATGTCAGATTTCCCAGGGAGGCTTCGATAATTGAGAGTTTCCCATAAGCCTGTGTTTGTATACTGACGCACCGATATACTCGTCTATTCGATAAACCATTGCCAGAAGGGAAGATATTCTCCCCGTCGTTCGATCCTCTTATCGATTCTTCGCGATCGAGATTCGATCTTTTACCCATTCACGATAGATTTTATTTCCCGATCTCCCGAAGTGTGGGAGGGGGGGAGGGGAGGGCAAAATCTATCGTTTATTTCGTATTCTGAGGCTGAACCCCCTCCCCTCCCAATAATGTCCCCTAAGCGTGAGAGAGAGAAAAAGAGAGAAACAGAAGACGAAGAATGTTGTTTATTACGTACTCACCAGCTAGTAGTACCTTGGAGTACACGAGAGTCATAATTATGTGCAGAGTACATAATTTTATTTTTTAAAGTAATTTAGGACGAAAATTCTAATAATGAAATTTATATAAATTTTTTTTTTCATAAAAAAAAATACTATGGTGTGTATATAAACAAATTACAATAAATTAGAACAAATATGATGAAACAAACCCAAACAAATGACGATTAAAAAAGACATACAGACATGAACAAAATATATGCATGATTCTGAAGTTTGATATAAAAACTTTATTATTTCTAATAATTAGAGGTAAAAATGAAAATAAGCAGGATAGATAAATAGAAAAAATAAAATTCAGACAACAATGTAATTAGAATTGAATTTAGACAGTTGGATTTTAATTTTCTTGAGAGTAGATGTGATGTGCAAAATATATTGACAGCACGTAGATAAAAGAAAACTAACAATATATATAAAAATCAAATTAAAAATCAAAATTATAAATAAAATCGAAAAATGAAAAGTAAGTAAGTAAGTAAGTGAGTTCTATTTGAACTATTGGCCAATTAACATTCCTTGTCGAAGAATTCATTGACATAAATTTATAATTCATAACCTCATGAAAAAAAAAATACAAATCAAATGTGAACATAAAAAAAATTAAAACAAAAATAATAATAAATATAAAAATCCTATTAATAAAAATGAAAATCATAATAATAAAAATAAAAATCGCAATAATAATAACAAAAATAATCATAATAAAAAATAATTATTATTATTATAAAAGAGAGAGGAGGAGAGAGAGAGAGTGAAAGAGAAACGATCGAGAGGATGAGGCTGTGTACGTAAAATGGTAACCCGTGTAACGTGTCCCGTACTTTGTGCTCATACTCTCGGTTACTTATCCACCTTCTCCCCCCCCCCCCCTCCTCCCACCATTCCAGAAAGTTACCTCGGGCGCGCGACTACGAAAGTGCGAGAGAGAGAGAGAGAGAGAGAGGAGGGGAGGGGGCACGTTGAGCTCTTTCGCGGTACCTGTACACGTAAGTTGGTAATACCTGAGAGATAGTGGACCAACGAAGAGAGTGAGAGAGAGAGAGAGAGAGACGTGAAGTAGTAGGGGGATGCTGCAATAAAATCCAGCGCGGGTTCAAAGAGCCGCAATCTCGCGAGGTAACGTTTGAAAGGGTCGTTCGCGTGACAGCCGGTGATTTCACGATATGCCAATAAGGAAAGGCACATTGGCAGGCGTTATCTAGATAAGCTGTAGGAAGGGGCTGAAGAGAGGAGATGGCGAGGGAGAGGGGAAAGACGAGGGTCCGAGTACACCGAGAAAGAGCTGAGATTGAAGAGAGCGAGAGGGAGAGAGGAAGACGCTGAAACGATTTTTTAAAAAATCGATCTCCCGAGGAGTATATCGAGAGCTAAGAATCGCCTGATAAGTTCGCAGATACACTGGGGAGATCTGGAACACGATAAAAAAAATCAAATCGACTCGTTTGTTTGATCAGCTCAAACGCTGATTTTTTTTTATCGTGGTCATTTTTCAGGCATTTGGGATAAGGGAAGCTGACCCAAACAAACCCAAACAATTGCTCATTGGGCTCATTGGGCTTTTTGGAAAAAGGACAAATTCAATGTGGTTGAATATTTTGTCGTTGGAACGCAACGATCTGAATTTTTTATTATTTTTATTGTCATCCGAAATTATGTTTTGTAGACTTGGGCTGAAAAATGGTTAGATATAAAATTGACAAAGAAAAATGTCGCTATTTTCATGGATTTAGTGAGCTGAAACAAACAATTGGGCAATGACCCCAATATTAGGCACATTGGTCAATGACCTAAATATTGGGCTCTTAAGCAATTATCCCAATATTGGGCTCTTGGGAAATGACGCCAATATTGGACCCCTGGACAATGACCCCAATATTGAGCTCTTGGGCAATAATCCCAATATTGGACTTTTGGGGAATGACCCCAATATTGGGCTCTTGGGCAATAATCCAAATGTTGGACTTTTGGGATATGACCCCAATATTGGGCTCTTGGGCAATGATCCCAATATTGGGCTCTTGGGCCATAATCCCAATGTTGGATTTTCGGGAAAAGACCCCAATGTTGGACTTTTAGGAAATGACCCCAATGTTGGACTTTTGGGAAATAACCCCAATATTGGATCCCTGGGCAATGACTCCAATATTGGGCTCTTGGACAATAATCCCAATGTTGCACTTTTGAGAAATGACCCCAATATTGGACTTTTGGGAAACGACCCCAATATTGGACTTTTGGGAAACGACCCCAATATTGGACTTTTGGGAAACGACCCCAATATTGGACTCCCTGGGCAACGACCCCAATACTGGGCTCTTGGTCCCTTACCCATCGATCCATTCGATCGATTCTTGGTGTTTAAAAGGTTGAAGGTTAGGATAGGTGACCCCTATACCTTTCCGGCTCCGACGATGTTGATGAGGAGCCTAGACCAGCGAAAAAAAGTCTTCGCTACAATCCAATAGGACCGTAAAGAAGATACGAGGACAAAGACACGTGGGGCTCCGTGTATAATCGTCGTTACAGGCAGAACGTAATAGCCGAGGGTCCGTACGATATAGCTGATGGTATTTTGTGAGCTGGCCGATCGCCATCGGATCGTTATCTCGATACTCACAGCGCCATTGTGAGATTTCTCTCTTCCTCGTTTTCCGATCGATCCCCCCCCTCCCTTCCCCTCAATCCTTTTTTTCCTCCGCCAAGCTTCACTCGCGTGGTGCATTAAACGAGGAAGTAACGAATAAGAGCGAATCCCACGAGCCGGAGAAACCATCCGTGCAACCCAAAGAGACCTCGGACTACCGTTTCGATGTCTGACGTCTTACGAGGGGACCTCTCAACCCTTGACGATTCCCGGTTACTCCACGTCCCGTTCCCCTCGCCCTCTCAGCCGAGAGGCTTCCACTCGTACGAGACGAGAATCGAAACGAAAGCTCAAGACACGCGCTCGGGGAAAAAAGGCCTGCTTCGAGTCTCGAGGGCTAATTTTTCATCCCTTGTTTTTTTTTTTCATCCACCCCGAAGTACGAGGGTTGCACGAATCACTCGGAGAATCTCGAAGCTGAAATGTCAATGCGCTGGATTGCTAGAGTATTTCGTATTGCCCCCCATCTCTAAATGGTTCTTTTTGATTTTTTTTTCACTAGTCGAAAAAAAAATTCGAATAACGTGAAAACTCAATTTTAGAGTACTGGATTGCCAGTATGATTTTTTTGTAGGATTTTTAGCTTCTGGAGATGTTTTTTTTACTGGTTTCCAAAAAAACAGGGTATTTATAGTGATTTTTAAAAAATCTTGGTTTTTCTACACCGTTAAATGTTTTTTTTCCGGCCTGGAAAAAGCTAGAAAAAACCTAAATAAATCATAATAATCGATCCCTAGAAAGTACCAGATCGACCATACAGTATTTTTGCTTTCTGTACAATTTTCACCCCTCGGGGCTGTTTATTTCACTCCTTTCCAAAAATCTGACCAATGAATGCGATTTTTCAAAAAAACGTGATTTTTCTCACCCCTTAAACGTTTATATTTCCAGCCTATAAAAAGCTAGAAAAAACCCAAATAAATCATAATAGTCGATCCCTAGAAAGTACCAGATCGATCATACAGTATTTTTGCTTCCTGTACAATGTTTCACCCCTCAGGGCCATTTATTTCACTACTTTCCAAAAATCTGACTGAATGTGATTTTCCAAAAAAACGTGATTTTTCTCCCCCCTTAAACATTCATATTTCCAGCCTAAAAAAAGCTAGAAAAAAACCAAACAAGTCATGATAACCCATTCCTAGAAAGTACCAGATCATCAATCCAGTATTTTCTCAACAGCCACCCTCAAATACCCTTTTTTCCACCAACCACCTGGAGGAAAGTTCATGATAAAAGCACTTCCGGTTCCATCGTCAATGTTGTATTTTTTATGGTTCGAGAATGTGTACAGACGTGAACCCTCAAGACTGGGAAATGGACAACGTGTATCAACCAGGAACTCGATACCTCAGTGTCTAATTGCTTGGGGGGTAAGGTTCTCCCCTGGAATGGTTACACTTTGCTCATCCTGACAAACAATGCGGAGTAATGGGGCGAACGCTTTCACGTCTGGGGTCTTTCCTGGGTCAGACTTGAGGAAAGAATCGTAAAAGACGATACGAAGAGGAAAAGAGTTGCCGGAAGTCGATAGCTGGAAAGATGCGGGCGTCAGCAGAGTGAAGGAGGTTGATGGAGGGCAGAGGGAGGGTGAGGCTTGTGAAAACACCGGTTCTCGAAGGATGGGATGAACAAAAAAAAAAATGTCTAATGGCCTTTCGTTCGTTGGCAATCGGATTACTTTTAGCTATGTGCGCAGCTTCCGGCTCCTTTTCGATCGTCCTTTTACCGTCCTTTACCGGCAGGCTTGATGGCGCAACGAAAACAGGAGCGTTAAATGAAACCGGACTTCACCGGTTGAAGAAATTCGGCGTAGAGGAGAATTGAATGATAAATTTGAAAATTGAATTTGTTGAAGTTGAAAATGAACGAATCAACGAGAAAGTTAAGGGTTACAGTTATAAATGGACCAGGACAGTTGGGAATGAGATGTTGACAATGATGTCAACATCTGTCAAGGATGACATCCATTGTCAATGATGTTGACAATGGATGTGAAAATACATTAATGGATTTGAAAATACATCAATGGATGTGAAAATACATTAATGGATTTGAAAATACATCAATGGATGTGAAAATACATTAATGGATTTGAAAATACATCAATGGATTTGAAAATACATCAATGGATTTGAAAATACATCAATGGACTTGAAAATACATAAATAGACTTAAAAATCCATCAAGTGTCTGGAAATACATCAATGGACTTGTAAACATAACAATGGACTTTATAAAACATCAATGAACTTGAAAATACATCAATTAACTTGAAAAAACGTCAATGGACTTGAAAACACATCAATTAACTTGAAAAAACGTCAATGGACTTGAAAATACATCAATGGGTTTAAAGAAACATCAAGAAACCAATCTCGACATTCCAATGATCCAAAAAATCAAATAACGTGTTCCAGGCACTTCAAAAAAGCAACTAGACCCTCTTTTCTACAAACGTTGATGAAGATCCTTTTCTCCAAACGTAAAATTTTCAAAATACAAGATAGCGAGGTAAAAGAGTGTTTGATGAATTCGAAGGTACCTATTTGGCACTGGGGATGATTGATCATTCGGCAGGCTGGAATGTATAGGGTGATTGGCACCGAGGGTAGCCGGGGGTGGAAGGTTGGGAAAACAAGATGGCTAGGGGTTGAGAAGTGGAAGCAGGGGATGGTGGAGTACACAAACGAACCGTTCAGTGTTGGTTCGACGAATGAGCTTTAACGCGAGAAGGACTGCCAACAATGTTGAGATCATTCCAAACATCCGGAGCTTCCGATATAATAACGTCTCGTTCACCCTCTCGGAGGCCATTCTCATAAATTGTTGTGAGAAAAAGCACAAACCACTCGGGAGTCCCAATGGCCCATCAATACAAATACAGGACCGCATAAAAATTGGAGGTTGTGTAGGATATAAGTTTACCTCCTTACCCTTTTCTTGGCTCAGAGTATCTCCCTCCTTGTTGACGCTATTGAAAGCTCCTGAATTCTCTCGTTGGGCCCTAACCCCTTGAAAGGCTTTTAATGCTTAAGAGCGGTGTGCAAGCACGACCTGTGAATTTATCGAGGGCGTATCGATCCCCCCAAAGTCACTTTCCTTCCTTCGCTTCCTCTCTCGCTACCTTCATCGGTCCTTCAATTCCTTTCACCAGTCATTCGAGTGCCCCCCCAGTTGTCATAACAGCAAAATCGATGCTTCAAAGCCAAAGACTGATTCATTGCTTTTTTCAACCTTTTCCTGCCCATGAACGTTACTCCAGACTCCCTTTTTTGGAAAACACCGAAAGTATCATTTTGCTGATCACTGGACTCCAAAATAGGCCAAAAATAGTCAAACCTAAAGGTCTGTCTGGGATCAAAAGCATAGGAAGTTTACTTCAGGTTGGCCAGTTAATGGCCCGGAATTCAAAATTGCAGAGCAGACTTGATGACAGCAGCTGTCAAAATACCACTTTCAAATAATCTCCTAAAGTCTGAACTACAAGAAAAATTTTTGAGATTTTTGGTAACCTACAATTTTGGGAATTTTGGTAAGCTAATATTTTGGGGATTTTGGTAAGCTGATAATTTGGGGATTTTTGTAAGCTTACATTTTTGCAATTTTGGTAAGCTGATATTTTGGGGATTTTGGTAAGCTTAAATTTTTTGATTTTTGGTAACCTACAATTTTGGGAATTTTAGTACGCTGATATTTTGGGGATCTTTGTAACCTAAAATTTTGGGAATTTTAGTCACCTGATATTTTGGGGATTTTTGAAAACTAAAATTTTGGTGACCTAAAATTTTGGTGATTTTGATAACCTAAAATTCGAATCTGTCAAAAATCAGTGAGGAAATAAAAATGAGGAAATAATGAAAACAAGGCAAAGCAAATAAACTGAATTTAAAAAATCCATCGCAGAATCCAACTTGATAACAGCAGTTCCAATTTGACGCCAGCTGTTCCAACTTGATGACAGCTGTTCCAACACTATGCCAATGGTTCCAACTTGACGACAGCAGCTGTCAAAATCCTACTTTTCAATCTCCTAAAGTCCATTGGCCCCAGTAGGAATTCAGCATGGAAGTTTCGCTGGTTAAATGTAGGTTAACCCAAACAAAAAGAGACAACTGTTAACGTTCGAAAACCAGCACGTAGAACGTGGAGGATTGCCGCGTGACAGGCGTAGAGTCGGAGCGTGACGCACGAGTGTGCTGATACGCGCTATCATACCAATAACCGTTCAAATAATAGTCCATGAACTCCGGAGTACGGTTGGCCAACCGATGAGCCAGTTTCGTCTGTGCACTCGGAATTGTTGCTGAAGAGAGAGGGAACGAATATCGAGAGAGAGAGAGAGAGAAAGACGAGGGATGCTGGAGAATGGAATCGCCATGGATTCCATTGGGTCTATAGCTGTAGATGGTCGATTGCAAACGTGCGGTTTTCACCAGTTCCAACTACCGTTACGTCCGCGTTACGCGAGGATATTATATCCCTACGTGAGAAAACGATTGCTCGAGCTGAAACGTTCGATACGAATTGGCCTCGGCAACTGTATTATCAATTGGCTCACCGAATAATGCGGCGTGTCTTCAGCCGTTTCTGCGATCGTTCAATCCCTGATTTCGATCGGGTCGACGTTCGAGAGACGTTTGGGTTTGATCGTGCTTGTATTCGTTCGGTTCATTCAAGAGTCTACTTAGACCATTCGGTGATCCATTTCGTCGATTTTTTCATTCAGAGGTCCATTTGGACCATTAGGAATTCTATTGACTATATTAAATCCATCCAAAGGTCTACTTAGTCCATTTGAGATTCCATTTTGACATTCTATGCAATTCCATGAAATCTTATGAAATTCTATGAAATTCCATGAAATTCCATGAAATCTTATGAAATTCCATGAAATTCCATGAAATCTTATGAAATTCCATGAAATTCCATGAAATTCCATGAAATTCCATGAAATTCCATGAAATTCTATGAAATTCTATGAAATTCCATAAAATTCTATGAAATTCCATGAAATTTCGTGAAATTCTATGAAATTCTATGAAATTCTATGAAATGCCATGAAATTCTATGAAATTCCATGAAATGCCGTGAAATTCCACGAAATTCCATGAAATTCCGTGAAATTCCGCGAAGTTCCACGCAATTCCATGAAATTCCGTGAAATTTCACGAAATTCCAAGAAATTCCATGAAATTCTTCGAAATTCCATGAAACTCCATGAAATTCCATGAAACTCCATGAAATTCCATGAAACTCCATGAAATTCCATGAAACTCCATGAAATTCCATGAAATTCTTTGAAATTCCATGAAACTCCATGAAATTCCATGAAATTTCTTGAAATTCCATAAAATTCACCACAACGATCTTTCTCTCAAGCTCAACCAGGCCCGCACGTTCGTTCGGAATTTTCGTCGAATCTCAAGCCCGCTTAAATCGACCTACCACGAAGACTGATACCAGCACTCTTACTCCACTTTCAATCGAATGTTGAAGTAATTAATTTATTTGCCGAGGATCGGGGTTTCCGCGCATGCGCGGCGTTTCATTCGCTGATTCGACATTGTTCGCCTCGTCCCTTTCGACATTTCCCGGCTAAATAAAACGTGACGCGTTGATGCAAAAAAAGGGAGAGAAAAAATCTCTGGAATAAAACGAAGGGGTAAAAAAAAGTGCGATTGCAAGCGGGCTATAGATAACGGTTTCACCGGGGAAGGATATTCCACGTGTAGAACGATAGTTGAAACGGAGAAAGGATAGAAATGGGGGGATGGTCGAGATGTAATATAGATTCGCAGATAGCTGTCGTCCAATTAGAAAAATACGACGGAAACGAGAACCAGCGTTTTCGTTTCGGATGGAAATATCAAAAAAATAAAAATAAAAAATGTTTGAGAGAGAAAAAAAAAATTAGCGTAGTTTGACGAAAACAAGGTCAAAAGCCCGAAATACCGGTTTTATTTTTCGACTCTACCTCTCTCGTTCTCCCGGTTACACGGTACACAATATCCCAACCCCACGAAACACCAAACCCCACACTCGTCTATCTCTCCCTATCGAGTTTACCTGCAAATTGGTACACTATTTTCGTTCCGGCCTTCTCGATCCTCTCCCACCGCAAATAGGGCTTTGGGGCTTCAGGGCTTCATTATTTCCCATAAATTTATCCATTTTTCTTTGCTTGCCAATTTTTGGGGTTGGGAGACCCAAAAGGTTACAGTTTAATAATTATCATTGATCTTGAAAATTCATCGAATTGACTCGATATTATCATCGCTGTAACTCAACGAATTTTTCTTTTCTTATTTTTTGTTTATTTCACCATTTTTAGGAATTTACAAAACACGTTTTTGAAGATTCGAATTTTAGGTTACCATCGATTCAGAGTTGAAAAATTATTGAATGATTCTCGTTACGATTTTCGTCAAAAAATAATCGAGAAATTGAAACATAATTAATTAAATAAATAAATTATTTTTCGAAACTTCAGAGATTGATGATTGCCGTCGATCTTGAAAATTCAACAAATTGATTTAAAATTATTATCGCTGCAACTCACCTAAATTCTCTTTCTTATTTTATTTAAATCCTCATTTTTATTTCCTCACTATTTTCCAGATTTGAATTTTTGGTCACTATCAATTAAAACTTAATAAATTATGGAAGCATTTTCGTTACGTTAAAAAAAATCGAAAAATAAAAAAACAATTAATTAATTAAATGAAATAAACCATTTTTTAAAACATTTTACGAGTTCTCCCCGCACCCAAACCCAAACAACTGTAACGAAACTTTGGGCAACAAATCTCGCGATCAGCGAGGATTTGGGGTTGAACGGAGAGGGGAAGGGGGGGGGGTGAGGGTTGGAGAGTTGCCTTCAATTTGATCGAATCGGATGGTGAGCCGAGTGAAATAAGAAAGCAAAGTTGAAGCGCCAATGATCGGGGATACGTGAGAGCAGTGGATCAAAAGAACACGGTAGGAAGTTCGATAACTCGATTACCGAATAGTACCCGGTGGTTGTTCCGGTTAGGTATCAACCCAGAGGTATATATGTGGCTCAGGATTCATTTAATGGTCAAAGGATGAGAGAACCAGAGAGAGAGAGAGACAGAGAGAAAAAGAGAGAGAAAGAGAAGGGAGGAACGATTGATCGATTGATTGATAACATTTACTATAGTTCGATACAGCCCTCTAGCAAATATAAAGTTACCGACGAAACGAGAAAAAAGTATTAACAGGAATTTCGTGAAATGAAAACTCAATATAAAGCGTATTATGGAGAGGAACAATAGGAATCAGGATTTAGTATGAAAAAAAAATGAAATATCGGAATTGTAGTAACAACGATTCGATATTATTAAACAAATCCAAACAAAAATTTAATAAACTGAACTTCAAGAAAGAACGTAGATTTTTCAATTAAAATAATATTTATCAAAATAAATAATAAATAATGATATAATGAATTATAGTAACAACGGTTCGATATAAACAAACAAACCCAAACAAAAATTCAAAAACTGAACTTCAAAAAAGAATTAGAACTTCAAGTATATTTTTTAATTGAAAAAATGTTTATCAAAATAAACATGGAATAATAAATGATAATAATAATAATAAATAATAATAATACAAGATAAAAATAATACAAAAAAACAAAACCTAAAAAAAAATAATTGTAAAAAAATTATAGTTGAAAGAAAACTTTTAACGAAAATCCGAATACGTCAGAAATCGCCAAAAAACGTCGGAAGACAGAAAAAAACCCAAAACAAAAAATGGGACTTACAAACAAGCCTAAACAAAGCGGCAAATCTTAGTACATCGTAAAAACCCATACGGTTGGAAAAATGAAATTACAAACCTCGTATTAACCCAATAAACTTGCAAATCCACGGTAGAGACGGAACGGTATCGATCGATGCATCAGGGGGTGCAAGGGGAGAAAAAAAAAACAAAACAAAATCCCAGTGTGCAGGGATGTTTGTCGAACGGGAATGCCAATGGTAGTTTTACGATTCAGTCATACGTAAAACTGTGAGCGATACGCAACCCTCGCGATCTCCAACCCCTCGTCTGCGCCAAACATTTTTTTCGGCCGTGGACGAAATTTTTTAATTTTTCTTTTTTTACTCTTCGTTTTTTTTTTTCAACAAAACCGACATCTATCCTGTCTCTCGTCACTGTCGTTCAATAAAGCGGAAAGCCTCGAAACAAAGCAGGCGAAAAACAATGAACAATTAATTACGGTTCGAGCGTTCGTTCCTCGACCGCGTTAAATTCACCAGATGATATATACATATATATATGTATATACGTATATTTTTTGAAGATATATTCATATATATTATTTATATATTTATATTTCTATTATCTATATGTGTATATACAGGGTGTCCCACGTGAAAATGTTATCCGTTAAATAGGGAGTTGGGTGTGAGGTCATGATGATGTATTTTTATACCTTGAGAACAAATCCACCATTTTATTCGTCTGGAGCTCTCCATTTCTAGGGAAAAATGTCGAAAAAAAATTCTACAAAGGTTTTTCGCATTTTCCCAGTCTAATTCTGCACTTTCGGCAAAAACTCAGGCATTTTCGTAATCAGCAGGAAATTTCCGATTAAATAGACTCTTTTAAGAGTTTAAAAACGGAAAAAAATATTTTTCGACTTTCCCGGCCACTTTTCCGGAATCTCAAAAATAACGAAATTTCAAAAGGTCGTAGGGTGAGCTTCTTATATACTATGGAGATTTATTTAGAGGGTTTGGAAAAGGTTTTTGCCTGACTTGAATAATGGCGTTGGATTTATATCGATATCTCGTATAGTTTTCCCGGAAAGTCCACTTGAAAAATCGCTAAAAAAGAGGCAAAGGGGTATGTATGGAAAAATTGGCAAAAATCGATGGT
>JAPYZJ010002883.1:0-62717 GCA_030522765.1 Ophioninae sp. B BG-2022a | reverse complement strand
TTTATCGTGTGATATTATGCCATGCTACCGAACAATATTTTGTCGTGTGATATTATGTCATGCAACCAAGCAATGTTTTGTTGTGTGATATTTTGTCGTATGATATTCTATCGCGTGATATTTTGTCGTGTGATATTTTGTTATGTGATGTTTTGTCGTATGATAATTTATCGTGTGATATTATGTCATGCTACCAAGCAATGTTTTGTTGTGTGAAATTTTGTCGATGGTATTTTGTCGTGTGATATTATGTCATGCTACCAAACAAAATGTTTTATCGTGTGATATTTCGTCGTGTCACATTTTGTCGTATGGGAGAGGCCGTAACGCGTTTTTTTTTTCGACTTTTACCAAGAATGACCAGAATTGATTTGTCGTCCAGTTATGGCGGCTGGAAAAGTTGGCAACCCCGTTCGACACCCCCATTCCTTCCACACTCGTTCAAAACAATCCCCGAGATTACTGTTCAACCGCATTTCGGTTCCCGCCCTATTCCCCCCCTGACCGGACCCGCTCGTGACCTCGAGGGTCGATCTCGTTCCTAGCCGAGTATGCCGGTCACTGGAGCAACGGAAGGCAGCAACCGCTCGCGCCGAGCTGAATCCTCGGGGTCATGGAGAACCGGAACGCTCTCGTCAGGATGGAAGCCAACGCAGATGGCTTACGTAACTTCCAGAGAAAGAGAGAAAGAGTATTTTCCCCTCAAGACCCTTCCGCTTTCACCCTCGCCCTTTTTCCAGTTCCCTTTTTCTTGCGACTGGAAAAGGATCTAAAAAGCTAATAAAGTAAGGTATAGTTTTGTTTTCGTTTTTTGGCCAATAGCCCAGGCTTACAAAAAAACCGCAATGCGACCTATGCGGATTTCGTCAACTTTTGTCAAACCTGATATAAGTTTATTCCTAGCTGATATGCTATTTTGATTTTTGAAATTTCCGAAACGGCCTCGGCGATTTTTTGCGATGGTGAAATTTTTTTGTTATTTTGGTGAATTTTGAACCCTTGATCAAAATTTCACTATATTCGTAATCCTTGATAGACCTTGACCCATTGGATGAACTATTTCAAAACTTTAACGTAGCTTGTAACGTTATTTCGAACTTTCGAGTACAAGTTTGACGTAATTTTGAAGTTTTGAGCGAAATTTTGAGGTTTTCGTAATCAATGGTTTTCTGTTTTTCGGAATTTCAAAAAATCGCGAGATATTGCATAATTATAGTAGTGCCTTCTTGTTTAGGAAGAGATATTAATTGGGGGGTTTTTGGCAAGGATTTTGGGAAATTTAAGGATCAGTTTTGGATTCGGTGCGATGTCTCAAATTGTTTTACCGCAAAGTGCATTTGAAAAATGGCCAAAAAAGATGGAAAGGCATGGATAAAAGAATTTTTAAAACAAACGGAAAATTATTTAAGCTTTATGAATCAATCGGTATTTCGAAAGAAAAATAGGTCCCGATTCAGAGCGTGTCGTAGTAAAAAATCTTCCAAAAATCTTAAAAATTCTTTACAAAATCTTTAAAATTCACCCAAAAATCTTAAAAATTGTACCAAAAATCTTAAAAATACTACCAAAAATCTTAAAAATTCACCCAAAAATCTTAATAATTCTACCAAAAATCTTTAAAATATTTTACCAAAAATCAAAAAATCGTCGATACTTGATGAACCAAACATCATTTTACAGAGAAAATAATAACACAGAAATGAAGCCTAGAGTGAAATTCTCAACGAAAAAAAAAAATTAAACATATCCACTATTCCATGAAAGAAAAACCTTTTTTCTAGATAAAAAAATAAATTTTGAATATTTTTGTTTGCTCTCTGTATCGATTTATTACAATCTTCTGAACACGAATTCACCATCAATATTTTTTGAACCCTTATATTTCAAAGAATAATCATCAGCAACGAATTGGAATTTTTTTTTCTCCTCCCTCGATACAATTTTGCCTTTCATCGAAAGCTTCACGATATTCGTAATCAGCGAAACATTTCTCGTCGGCTAGGTCTTCAAAACAGAATAAAAGTAGAAAAAGAGAAAAACTTGGTACGGGATAAAATGTGACAACTGCTGGTCGAGTGGACAAGAAAAAAGCGCGCTGGTTTGCAAGCTCGGCAATTACGTTTGCTGGAAATGACGCACGGGACGCCAGAAGCTTTCCCCGCCAGCAGAGATGAAAACACACACATATAACAAAAAAAGGGGCAAATTGTGTGAAATTTCCTAACGACACACGAGCTTCCAGGACTCTCGTGGAATTCCAGAATAAAAAAGATTCCGGCATCGGGCTGTCTCGGTGCTGTAGTATTTTCAATTCCATTTTTATTTCCTCTCTCTCTCTCTCTTTTATTTACTCTATCCCAACCACGAAATCGTACTACATGTCAGAAGGGTAGCATGACATTATATCACACGACAAAATATCATCGACAAAATATTATACGACAAAACATCATTGTTTGGTAGCATGACATAATAACACACGATAAAATATCACACGACAAAACATCATTGTTTGGTAGCATGACATAATATCACACGACAAAATATCACACGACAAAATATCACACGACAAAATATCATCACACGACAAAATATCACACGACAAAATATCACACGACAAAATATCACACGACAAAATATCACACGACAAAATATCACACGACAAAATATCACACGATAAAACATCATTGTTTGGGTTTGTTTGCGTTTCTTTGCGTGTGTTTGTGCGTTTGTTTGTTTCTGGGCTTCCTGGGATATTTTATCACCGTGATGTTTTGTCGTATGTTGTTGATGTTTTATATAAACAGGTATGACAGGTTGTGTGAAAGAGCGCATTCCTATTTTTTAAAGTTTTTATGAAAATTAACCCAAAGATAAAAATTATGATTTCGATTCAAGTATTCTATTGTCACCAATAAGTCTAAGATTCAAAATATATCAATTTACTTTCGAAACGTTCCATTTTGTTTATACCAAATATCTCGATTTCTAGACGGTCAAACTTTGTCAAATTTTGTCCATAGTTAAGTATGATTGTCGAGAAGGTTCGTACAAATTTTAAACAATTAATCTTTTAATTCGTATAACGCAAGAACATCCTTTAGGGCATGACGAACATTACCTTGTGACACACGAAACCACTATTCTCTGAAACGGCTGAACGAATCGGTACGAAATTTGTTGTGTGCATTCAGGAAGATGCCACCGAGGGCCCCCTGGTCGCCATTTTGGATAAAAACGTTTCATTCTTGAAAAATCCCGGTTTTAAACATTTCGACTATGTCTCTCGCACTCGTGTGTCACGTGGTAGGGTTCGTCATGCCCTTAAGAGGGAAGGTGCTGTCATTTGCATACGATAAAAATATATGGGACTTCTTTATCATGGATAATAAAAAGGATGTCCCAGTTTTCTGCTCTCTCTCTCTCTCTCTCTCTCTATTTAGACTCTAAGTCTTTTTTACCACAACGCATATACATACGTAAAATTTATTGACGACAATCAATCGTCGGAACGCCTTTCCCATATATTATGTATCTACGAACGCAGCCGGAAAATTTATGCTCTGCACGAAAAATCGATTCGATACTTTTATTCCATTATTACGATACTTTCATTGTTATGGGATCGCGAGTAATTCGCGTTTCTCTCATCTCTCGCCTTTTTCACTGCTCCGACCGGATTGTTATAGACTACACTTCTAAACGCTGGCTGCGTGAAAATTCAGAAACAGTTTTCGCGGTCCGGTGATCGGGGGGGGGGGGGGGGGTGGATAAAAAAGTTTCCACGCTGTAGTATTTGTTCAAACGAATAATCACGCGGGTAAGAAATTTATATTGCTTCTGTTTGAGCGACATAAATCGTATGGAGCTTTTGAAAAGTGTGGATACAATGGAAGCCTGCTGTTGGATTTATTCTTTAAATTCAGGTTTTGCTGTATTTGAAAAACTGTCGAATAAAAGGTGATCGAAACTTTATTAATAACACAGAATTTTGAAAAAAAAATGGTAGCAGGTAGCAAATAGCGCTGTTCATCAAAATTATATTTTTTTCTTGAAAATATACTATTTCGAGAGTAACATAGCGTAGGTTTTTTCGCCATATCGCAAAAATCAAAATTTATATGAATTTTTCAATGAAAATTGGGCTTTTTTGTTATTTTTTTCTGTTTATTTTTTTCGCTATATTTAAATTTCAAAACGAAAGAAAAAACGATTGTATTATTTGAAAAACATATGAAATAGAATACTCGTGTAAGATTTGCGTCAATAAATCAAGTAGAACGAAAATGGCAACGAGTTTTCGGCGTGGGGTCCAATATACCCCGTGTGACCATTACGGGTAAAAAAAAAACAAACAAAAGATGGCCACGTTTAACGTGACCGAAATTCAATGACATTCCAGGAGCTCGGAGAGTCATCAATTATCGGCAACGGCGCTTCTCGGGAGCCCCGATGGGTCGCGTCATCCCCTAGATGTTTACGAATTTGCGGAGGAAGATTATCGGAACCAGAACGGAAGCGGTGGCCAGCACTATCAGAACGGAAGATCCGGGGCGGGTCTCTGGGAATGTTTGCTCAGTTGCAGACACCGACTGGACCAACAGCTAGCCAGGAGACGAGTGAGCCATTTTTGCTATGTTCATTTTCGATATCAGAAGTACTATTTCCAAAAAACCTAAAATTTCCCAAAATTAAAAAAAAAATGATTTTTTTATCGATTTTTCTTTATCGTGGACACGAGGAATTAATATTAGGTTTTCTGTTAGGTTTAGGGTACGAAACGAATAATTCATTTTAGTACACACCTGTGACGTAGTCGACAAATTTCCACGGCTAGCAAAAGCGAAGCACGAGTTTCCCCGACTGATATATTTCCCACGAGACCTTCTTGGACTCTTTCTTATTTTTCTCCATTTCCTATTTACCCCTCGGCTCGAATGGTATACCGTAAGAGCGTCGAATAAATCGAAAAGACTCCTAGGTCGTTTCGGAACGTGCCATTCTACCGTTGTATTTGATTTATTTATTTTCATATTCCTGATGGTACCATGTATAGGATAGTTTTTTTGTAGCGTCATTCAGGTCAAATGTGGCCATTTTGCTTTTTGTAAGATCGTCAGGATTAGAGGAGTAACGGTACTCGAAACGAAACTTCGAAGATGAATGTTTCAATGGAATTCGCAGATTTGCTCAAAATTGTTAACAATTATCTACTAATTGTAGATACCTACGAATTTATTGATATATGATTAGGAATTATATGATCAAGATAGCAAAATGTGTGTTTTATTATTTTTATTATTATTTATATTTATTATAATTAATTATTATATTAATATATTACGTATTAATTGTATATTAATATTATATTTATTATAGTTTTATTATGAATTATTATTTTTTATCTCGATTTCAGCATAGTAATGACAATCTACTTATTTCTTTTAAGTTAATTGTTGACTGAATTAAAAAAACCCATTTGATGAGAAGACTGCCATTTGTCTATGAATTTTACATTGCCTAGTAAAATTTCGTTAAATTCTGAAGAGCCGTTTAGATAATCCCTAGATATTTATTACCCTGTTCTGTCTTACCGACGGCAATGAAATTAATTGAATGAATAAAAACTCATTTAAGGAGAAGACTGCCATTTGTCTGTGAATTTGACATTACCTGATAAAATTTCATTAAATTCTGAAGTGCCGTTTACGAAATCCCTAGATATTTATTACCCTGTTCTGTCTTACCGACGGCAATGAAATTAATTGAATGAATAAAAACTCATTTAACGAGAATACTGCCATTTGTCTGTGAATTTGACATTACCTGGTAAAATTTCATTAAATTCTGAAGAGCCGTTTAGAAAATCCCTAGATATTTACTACCCTGTTCTGCCTTACCGACGGCAATGAAATTAATTTAATGGAAAAAACTCATTTAAGGAGAAGACTGCCATTTGTCTGTGAATTTGACATTGCCTGGTAAAATTTTGTTAAATTCCGAAGAGCCGTTTAAGAAATCCCTAGATATTTATTATCCTGTTCTGCCTTACCGGCGGCAATGGGGTAAGGCAGAATAGCTTTTCTCTTGAATGATAAGAAGCAGAATATTAAAGCCATACTAGTCAGATTGGGCATTTAGATATCAAATAGTTGACTATCTCGAGTTTTACTATGACGTCATCTGCTTTTGATTTTATACACTACCATCTAGTAGTAACATATCTCCAAAACTTTTAGTTTCTTAGCTACGATAATGGCGCAGGGGTGAACCGTCGTTACTTTTTGTAGGCACGAAACAATATTTGTCGTTTTAACAAGTCCTCTGTTGTGTCAGAAGCCCAATGTATATTTGCTATCCTTTGTATCAGCTCATCGATTTTCGCTTAGGCTATCAGCGAGAAAATCTCAGAGCTTACGAAGACCCTCTCCAAAACCCTAAAGCAAGGGAGATAGAGAATAAAATGGGGCCAGAATAGGGACTTTTGCATTAAACGTCGTTAAAAAAAAATCCCTCTGTTATCTACGATAGAAGAGGCCTAAAGATACCAGCTGATATGGACTTTTTTAGGGGAGATGCTTCCAAGGGTAGAAATACCTCAGGGTGATGAGGTAAAATTTTTGGGTTCTAGGGAAAAAGTGGTTTTTCAATAACATAATTGATGATGATTATCAACAAACAAAAAATGTATTTTTTTTGTCAAATAAAAAAATGAATTGAGTATCAACAGATATGGATAACAAAGCCTGCGAGACTCAATCGATTTTGTAGATTTTTAAATAAACGATTTAAAAAAAAATGCCTTTTTTACGGTGACTCAAAGGTCTAAAAAAGGCCTATGACAAGTGAGCACATGGGAACCGCAAGATTCGACATTTTTTGTAAGAAATCCAAAATGAATTTTTCTATCATTTGTTTGATCGCATTGTTAACGGCAAAAAATAAATATTAGAATTTTCTCGCATATCCTATTTAAGGGGAACAATACAATTAGACGCCCGGAAATGAGTCATTTTTTATGAATTTTTTTGGGGGTGATAAAATAAGCGCAATATTTTCAAATTTTAGTATGATTTTAATATATATTTGAAGAGTTGTAAGACATTTTTTTTACAAAACAAAATGGCGACGTGGTAGCTTTTCCCTCTAGGCATCTTTCCAGTGGCATCGAAAACTGCTGCCATCACCACATGTATACTATTCATCTGAAATCTGAAACCAAAATTTTTTTTGTTTAATGACATATTAAAGGGAAGGATAAACGTAAAAAATGGTTAAAAAGTATAAAATTGGAAATTATGCAGGCTTTGTATCTTAAAATTCAAATTTTCGAACATTTTCTCGACAGTTTTTACCCCCAAAAAATCAATTATCTAGGCGATATCCTTCAAACTTGAGGTTTATCCTATCGGTAATATCATAGACAAAAACCTCTCAAAATTTCATTGAAATCGGTCGATAACTTTTTTATCTACAGTGTGAGCAGTTTTTCTAAATGTAGTTTCGAGATAGTCGCGTTTAAAGTTTCAATACTTACCTGAGTTTGGGGTCTCGGCGCTCCCTACTATAAACTACAACTCCGTGAATATTTAATATTTCGATTTCTCCTTTCAACAGTATCTTCTTCATATACTGTACTATCAAAAGACGTAAAACAAAAAAAAGTCGATTTTTTTTAAATTCTCAACAGGTTTGCTCCCGTTAATCCTTCAGTGGTTAGCGTTCAAATGAAAAACAAAAAATGTTAACAACAGCTTGTTAACAGCGATAATCCCTGGTCTTTGTTTCTTAAAAATAGTGTAAAGTCTTAGGGTAGGACGAGATATATTTTTCACCTGCTTAAATTATTTTTCTGTCACAAGGTCAAAGCTCTGTCAAGGTCGAAGTTATTTGAAGGTCAAAGTTCTGCCAAGGTCAAAGTTCTGTGAAGGTCAAAGTTCTGTCAAGGGCCAAGTTCTGCCAAGGTCAAATTTCTGCTAAGGTCAAATTTCTGCTAAGGTCAAAGTTCTGCTAAGGTCAAAGTTCTGCTAAGGTCAAAGTTCTGTCAAGGTCAAAGTTCTGTCAAGGTCAAAGTTCTGTCAAGGTCAAAGTTCTGGCAAGGTCAAAGTTCTGGCAAGGTCAAAGTTCTGTCAAGGTCAAAGTTCTGTCAAGGGCCAAGTTCTGCCAAGGTCAAAGTTCTGTCAAGGTCAAAGTTCTGCTAAGGTCAAAGTTCTGTCAAGGTCAAAGTTCTGTCAAGGTCAAAGTTCTGTCAAGGTCAAAGTTCTGCCAAGGTCAAAGTTCTGCCACGGTTAAAGTTCTGTCAAGGTCGAAATTCTGCCAAGGTCAAAGTTCTGCCAACGTCAAAGTTTTGCCAAGGTCAAAGTTCTGTCAAGATCAAAGTTCTGCCAAGGTCAAAGTTCTGCCAAGGTCAAAGTTCTGCCAAGTTAAAAGTTCTGCCAAGGTCAAAGTTTTGCCAAGGTTAAAGTTCCGCCAAGGTTAAAGTTCTGCCAAGGTCAAAGTTCTGTCAAGGTCAAAGTTTTGCCTCGGTCAACGTTCTGCCACGGTAAAAGTTCTGTCAAGGTCAAAGTTCTGCCAAGGTCAACGTTCTGCCAAGGTCAAAGTTCTTCTAACGCCAAAGTTTTGTTAAGGTCAAAGTTCTATCAAGGTCAATCTGAAAAATGCTGAAGGGGAATGAATAGTAATGGGTTCAGTAAGCATTAGGTGGAGTAATTTCAAGACTCGATGGGCATGGACACAACAACGTATGTACGATTAGGTATCAGGAAAATTGACTAGGACGATCCTCGAACGTCCTCAATAATTCCTTCAACGATATTCTCCTTTCTTTCGGTGTTTTATCGTCTTTCAATATTTAGTCCTCGTGACACTCGTGACTCGCGATCCTTGGGGAACTTCTGAGTTCGAGTGGCTCTATTTTTTTTCTTTTGCCTCTTCTGCTAGTTATGTATTTGTTCCACGCGGAGGCACGTGGTTTATTGTGAGCACGGGACAGCACAAAGTTCAGGGTTAAATCGATACGGCCTTCTCGGCGCGCAAGTACGTCTCTCTTCGTCCATGTCTTCGTATCTCGGGTTCTCCACTAGTGGACTCGAATCTTCCTTATAGTAAAGTAGGATAGGTTGGTGTAAGTTGACGCACTTTTGAAACAATGGGTCATAAAAAAATTAAAAAACAAAATTTCGAAATAAAATTTGTATGTTTTAAATTTTAGACTTATAGGTAACAATAGAAAAATTGAATAAAAATCATGTCTTTTATCTTGGGTCAATTTTCATAAAACCTTAAAAAAAAGAGAAATGCGTTCTTTTAGACAACCTGTCGTATAAGATGGCGTACGTGATGCGAGGTCAATTTTACATTTTTTAAACAAGCTGTCAATTTTTCAATTTTCAATGATTGATTTCAATTATTAATGGATAATTTCAATTATTAATGATTAATTTCAATTATTAATGATTAATTTCAATTATTAATGATTAATTTCAATTATTAATGATTAATTTCAATTATTAATGATTCATTTCAATGATTAATTATGCATTTCAATTCAATTATTCATTTCAATTCAATTTTCAAGATGACGCACTTTTGAAACAATCAGTCATAAAAAAATTAAAAATCACAATTTCTAAATCAAATTTATATATTTTAAAGTTTAGACTTATTGGTAACAATAGAAAAATTGAATCAAAATCACATCGTTTATCTTTGGGTAAATTTTCATAAAACTTAAAAAAAAGAGAAACACACTCTTTTAAACAACCTATCGTATAAGATGGCGCAGCAAAGTCGATAAAATGGCATGCGTGATGCGAGGATAATTTTGCACTTTTCAAACAATCGGTCATAAAAAAATCAAAAATCAAAATGACGAAATGAAATTTATATATTTTTATTTTTAGACTAATTGGTAACGATAGAAAAATAAAATCGATATCACATCTCTTATCTTTAGGTCAATTTTCATAAAACCTTAAAAAACAGAAATACGTTCTTTCACGAAACCTGTCGTACAAGATGGCGTAGCAAAGTCGATAAAATGGCGTACGTGATGCGTGGTCAATTTTGCATGAGTTATTGATGAAAATGAAATTATTGATAAAATGAAGTATTTGTTTGGGTTTGTTTGGGTTCAAAACGCCAAATATATAAACATTTTTTTTACATACTACGCTTTTTCCAAATGAAAATCCAACTTTTTCCAAAAATTAAATCGAACGTCATCCTTTTTTGATTGCAAGAACTAACAAGAATTTTCGTTTGGGTTCACAGGTGGAGCAAGGCTTGAAACTATACCGTGCCCACAAACAACAAGCGGCTGTGCGTAAGTGGAGGGGGGCGCTGAAGAGCATTCGCCAGCGAGAAGACAAATTCGCCCTTCTCGGATACCTTTATCAAGCGTACATGGATTGGGGCAAATACAGGTAAGGCTGATTTAATCCTATAGATAATACGAAAATAAATGGTACACGTTTTTTTTCCTTTATATGTTTTTACAGATTCTATTTTTTTATCTATCTACCTATATTCTATATTTTTTTATATATTTATAGATTTTGTATAGGTAGATATTTATAGATATAGATAGATATGTATTTTTTAATAGTTTTTATAGATTGTTTATATATTCTTTTTATATAAATTTTCATATACATATTTTTATTTGATTTTCCTTTTATTTTCGTTATTATATTTTCATATTTTTATTTCCAAAATTTGTTATTACATTTTCATATTAAAATATGAAAATATAATAACAAGATAAAAGAAAAATCAAATAAAAATATGTCTATTAAAAAAAAGTATATTAAAGAATAAAATCTCGAAAAAAAATATAACTATAAAAAAAGACATTTCTTCCAGCTATTGATTTTTAAATTATGTGTTTTTATTTCTTAATTTTTTAAATTTCTTTAATTCTTCTATATTTTCTATTTTAAATTCGATTTTATCATATTTAATTTGTTTATTTTTGTTCTTTCCTTTTACAATTAAAAAAATATATTTCTAATTTCTGATTTTATAAACTACTTTATCAAAACGAATTTTTAAAAAATACCTAGGTGAATAAAACCAGTGAGAATTCGTATAACAAATTCTGAGGGAACCAGCTCGAGAAAATCCCAGAAATTTGAGCTTTTCTCACAAGTGACGTTAATTCCCGAAACGATTTATTTCACAGACATTGGCAAGAAGAAAATTCGTTATTTCTTTCCCTCCATCTCTCCGCTAATGGCATCCAATTTTTCATGTCGTGATTCTCTTTCACTGTTCCTTTGCATCTTCTGATCCGGTGAGGACCGACGGATTTGCATCGTATAATTAATACCTGGAATATGTTTGGTCATCTTTTTCCATCGTGTCTTCTCCGATATACCAATTTTTCTATCCTTTAGTTGGAAAGTTCTCTCGAATTTACATTACAACGAAATACACGTTCCTATGTATGTGTAGATGAGGAAATAACAAGAAAAAAATAAAACTAGGGAAAAAAGAAAAAAACTAGTATTCCGGGTGGATTCCATATGGAGGTTAAAATTTGATCTTTGGAAAGCAAATATCCAATAAGTTAATTTTTTTCTAAATTAAACTAAATTAAATTAAACTAAATTCAATTTTCTTTCTGAAAATTACTTCTCAAAAACTTCAATTTCATTTTCATTAATATCGACTGTGAACAGTATTTAAACCCTTTTACGTATTGTTATCAGAGAATTTCTTCTATAATTCGGCAGTAAAATGATTTTGATAATACTCAAAATAAAGAAATAAAAAATATAGGTATTTATGCAGAAATGGGGCTCCAACTCAATTTTGGTGGGAGATTTTTTTTTGCCATAAATTACTTTAATTAGGCTGACATTTTTCATGATTAAACCCAAACAAACCCAAACAACCTTAATTATTTCTTCTAAATAACTTCTAAAAATAACTTCTAAATAACTTGAATTTCATTTTCATTAATATCGACGGTGAAAAGTACTCGAATCCTTTTACGTATTGTTATCAGAAAATTTCTCCCATAATTCGCAGTAAATTGATTTTGATACTACTAAAAATAATATAGAATAGTAAAGAAATAAAAAAAATATAAGCAATTATGCAGAAGTGGGGCTCGAACTCAATTTTGACGGGAGATTTTTTTGTTTGCCATAAATTACTATAATTAGTCACCACTAGTGATATTTAGCCGGCTAAGGCTGCTATTTTTAATTATTAAACCCAAACAAATCGAAACCAACCCAAACATCCTTAATTATTTCCATAAGTTATGAGGTTGTTTGAGTTTATTTTTGTCTATTCTGAAAAGCTCATTTTATTCAAAAATTCATAAAATTCATAATTTTTAAAAATAAATAAAAAACGTCAGCCTCCGCCGACTAAATATCCCTAGTGGTGACTAATTAAAGTAATTTATGGCAAAAACAAAAATCTCCCGCCAAAATTCCGTCGAAGCCCCACTTATGCATAATTACCAAAAATGAATCGTTAAAATCCAACGATGCAAACTACAACGTCATTGAATTCGTTTCGCTCAAATTTTTCCTTGTCCACGATTTTTTCTTTTCGTTTCGACGTCACGTCACTACGACGTCATTATATAACCGTTATTTAAAAATATTCCAAGCAGGAGCTAGATAAAACGAGGCTGAATTTTTCAACACGTAAAAATAAGTCTGAATACATCTATGAGTCGTTTTTCTTTTTAACCTACAATAAAACGACATTTTTCTGTTTTTTTTTGTTTTTGAATTATACATAATTGTAACTTCTGTGGGATTAAAAAAAAAGTTGTTTCTGTATTTTCATTAGGACTAATTAAAGTTTCCTTTCGGCTAATAAAAATTCTTTTTTAACGTTGGATTTTTTAAAAAAGTGTGACGGAGTGATCTTTTTCTGTAGAGACCACATTTTGGTTTACCACTCTGTCATGGCATTCTACGAAAAAAAAAACGTATAAAATATGCTGGTTAGAGAAAATAAAAAATTACATAATATTAATAGATAAGAAAATATGGACTTTTATTCGAAACGAATTAAAAAACTGTAAATATCAATACTCCAACGAGATGCCATAATAAGACGAAGGACAGACTATTAAAAGTTAAATTAAAGGTTAAAAACAAGAAGGCGTCCCATACGTATTGATTTTGTAGAAAAATTCACCTCCGCATTCATCGAGCTGTATTTTTTTTTCCACGGTAAAGTAACGTTTGTACATCCGGTTTATCCTGCCCGTATGAGACAGGTATCACCGGTGCAATGGGAACGCGATTTGTTCCCGTGACTGGTTCAATGCGCATATTTGAAATTCATGGAAGCGTTAGGTATACCGAGGGAATCGATTCTCCTGACCCAGTGAGGACGAGTTCACGAAAGACCTCTGATTTACGTAAAAAAATATAAACAAACTCACTCAACAAACTAGCAATTAAAATGTTAATTAAAAAAAGGCATAAATTTCGATTTTTTGGGACTGTACTGTAAAGTAACTTGTTCTAGGAATTTGTTTGGGTTTGTATCGATAAAAGTACGAAACACCAAAAACCGTGAAGTTTTTTTACGATACGCGGATAACTTCAGTTGAATTTCGATATAAACTATAATAAAAGGTGCTGTGCGAACAAAAATCAAATCCCAAATCCCAAAAAATCAAAACCAAAATCCCACAAAAACCAAATCCGAAATGCCAAAAAATCAAATCCCAAATCCCAAAAAGAGCCAAAATTACGTAAGTTTAAAGACTTTTGCTCAAAATATTAAATATTTTTACCATTTTTAATGTATTTTTGAGACGATGATGCAAATGTTTTTTAAAAACGAAGTAAACTGTGAAGTTTTCAATCCGTAATGGTATATAATCTTGATATAATATGTAGAAATTATAATCTTGAGGTTTTTGTAGAATAATAATATATTAATTATTTTACAAATTTGCACTAATTAGTTTTGTAGTAATTAACATATGAATTAATTAAATTCAGTAAATTCAGAACATCAACATTTATTCAGCATGTTTAAACCAAGATATGAAAAAAAATCAAAAATCTTCAGGACGAACCTACGAAATTTGAAAAATCACTATATTTCTTTTAACTCATAATGGTCACACGGGGTACAGTGGACCCCACGCCGAAAACTTGCTATTTCCGTTCTACTTGATTTATTGATGCAAATCTTACACGAGTATTCTATTTCATATGTTTTTCAAGTAATACAATCGTTTTTTTCTTTCGTTTCAAAATTTTAATATGGCGAAAAAAACAATCAGGAAAAAAAAACAAAAACACCTCAATTTTCAACGAAAATTTCATATAAATTTTGATTTTTGCGATATGGCAGAAAACCTACGCTATGTTATTTTTGAAATATTATATTTTCAAGAAAAAAATACAATTTTCATGAAAAATACTATTTGCTACCTGCAAGACAACTGACGTCATTTTGACCAGCACAATTTCGATTCTCAATCGACCTTTTTACGATATATTTCGACAATATTTGCCTGGGGTCCACTGGACCCCTAGTGATTATTACAGGTTAAGTATTACTAGATCAGGGTCACCCTGGGGAAAATGGAATTGAAAAAACTTGACTTTCTCTGGGATCTTCTTTGGGCAAATGCAAACGAAAGCTTTGATGCTCCAGTCATCAGGAATGCCGATGATCATTGATAAATCAGATAATCGGTCAGTTGGGGTCAGTACTGACCCCAAAGCTTTGATATCCGGAAAGCCTACTCATATGTGTGTGTTTGTGTATGCTTTGGCTTCAGCCTGGCAAATAGACGAACTCATTGACGTCATGTAATATGAACAGGAGAATTCAAAAGACGGAGAAAGGGAGAGAGGTGAGTAGATAGGGAGGCAAAGAGAGCTAAAGCCCAGACTCCTGTCTGATATAATGGAACAAAGGAATTTCCATCCCTGCGGGTTGTCACGTATCATTTCGCAGGAGAACTCAACGACAAACCGAATTTCAGGCAGAGTGAAATCCATTATCCAACCGCACATGTACAGACGATTGACAAACGGAATGAAGAACTGGACCTTCAAACTTTGTCCTTGCTGCTAACGAAGCACTGATAATATTTCATGTACAACAATTTTCATGAAAATTGAAAACTCTTTCACTATAATAGTGTTCCCAAAAGATTTATAGATCTTCAGAAAAAAAATATCTATAGATTTTCAGAAAAAAAAGATCTATAGATCTTCAGAAAAAAAAGATCTATAGATCTTCAGAAAAAAGTTCTATAGATCTTCAGAAAAAAAAGATCTATAGATCTTCAGAAAAAAAAAGATCTATAGATCTTCAGAAAAAAATATCTATAGATCTTCAGAAAAAAAGATCTATATATCTTCAGAAAAAAAGATTTATAGATCTTCAGAAAAAAGATCTATAGATCGTCAGAAAAAAAGATCTATAGATCTTCAGAAAAAAGATCTATATCTATTTTGATAAGGCCATACCCGCTGTAATTTCGTATAAAAAATTTAAAAAATATACAATCTTCAATTTTTAACTCAAATTTTGATAACAACATGTTTAGTGCTGATAAACCACTACATCTAATTAGAATAAAGATTAACCAACTAATATTGAAAACATTATTTATTTTCGAAAGTTTTTGAAGTAGTAATTTTGGATATTAAAAACGTGGGCTTTATTAAGCACTGGGCCTTACATGGGCCTTACATACCTTATAACTTCGTACAAAAAAAAATGAAAAAAAATATATATAATCTTCAATTTTATACTGAAATTTTGATAACAACACCTATAGTGCTGATAAACCACTACATATAATTAGAATAAAGATTCATATAGATATAAGAAATTGACAAAAAAGTTCAACCTATCAACATTTTTCTTCACCGAGTAATTTCAAAGTTAAATTTGGGTACATCGCGTACGTTAATAAACGCGGTTATCATTATTGGAAATGTTGAAGGACTCGCAATGGGAAAACTCTCTAGCGCGACCGATCCTTCATTCTCTTCACTTCTCGTCCGTCTCGTGATCTCGTATATATAAATAAGCGTTTGCGTGTGTGTGTGTGAAGTGAAGGATTCGCTACTGTGAAGAACACACACGATGAAGAAGAAAAAGTTTCAACAATCGTTACTCTCCTCGTACTCGTTGAACTAAACTTTTCCGAGCCCCGCCCCTTTTTCTTCCCTTTGTATTGTCTTCGTCCATCCCTCCATTTCTCTCGCGCTCTTCATCTTCATTCTATTGAACGTAAGTCAGAGTCCTCCCTCTATTGCTAGTATATCTATCCTAGTACTAAATAGTACTAGTAAATAGTTTTTTTTAATTTACCCAGTAGTAGATACAAAATTGTGAAAAAAGTTGAAGAAAAATTGATTTTTCCATTTTTATTATTATAAATTATTATTATAATAAATTTTTATTGTTATACATTTTTTTGATAATTAATTTTTTATTATTATACGTTTTTATTATTATTATTTATTTTTATAAAGACCGTACGATTTTTCAAAACCAGAATCTTGCTTCTTCAATTTTTTTCCTAAATTTTAATAAATCGAGAAAAAAAAACGGCTCGATGGATCGTTTTGCCGTTTCATAGCGATATTGGGGGTATATTGAGGTACAGAAATCCCAAAGGACCTTAGCCTCCTCATCAATATTTGTGAAGATACGGTCGATTTACCAAAATAAGGGAAAAAGCTGATTTTTTCAACTGTTTTCAATTCGATATTGTGGGTGGAAATTTTTTTTTCTTAAATGTTTTAATAGGATTTCATACCACATTTATTCCCGTTTACAAAACTGCCCTTCTATTTTCCGTACGATCATTGGTCGCTGAGATATCGATGGTAGAAGGAAAAAGATCCTTTTTCATTTACCATTAGATATCTCAGCGAAAAATGGTCGTACACACAATTAAAAAAAAGGAAATTAAAGCTGAATAAACATCCTATCCTGTCCATATAATAATTCTACCTGAAAAAAATTTTCCGAGCCCGTGGAATAACGAAAAGAAGGCTGAAAATTTTGAAATTTTTTTTTCGCGCCATTTCTTTGGTTTGCGTAGAAAACATGGCTTCTAAAATTTTTTGGTCAAAAGAACAGAAAACTAGAATTCTGGAGCTTTAAAATCCTTTTTTTATCATCCCGATACGATGATTTTTCAATTAAATACAGCCCGTCAAAAATCACCAAAAAATTAGAAATTTTTGTCTGGTTCTTTAATTTATGTGCGTAGTGTACTATCAAGAATTATCATACCTCAAATTATGAAGAATTTTTTAAATTTTTAGTATCCACGAGTAAAGATACTTAATAGTAATATCGTGATTAAAATTATAACGTGGAGGAATTTTTCAAACCAATCAAAAAATTTGAAAAATGTTACTTTTTTCTTTTAGGCAACAATGTCTATATTTTTATGAATTCACTATGCAAGAAAACGGAATAAAATATTCATTTCACGAGGTACGATAGAATCGAAAATCACCGTTAAAAATCAAACACGTAAGATTTATCGTGCGAAAGTAATAGCTCGATTCTTGGCTCGATATTTCTCTTTTTCCCTCTACCTTGTTTCACGTCTCAAAGTATCAACGATTGTTCGTTTTTATGGGTTCTTCAAAATTTACGACCTCTAAATGGAATATAAATTTTTTTTCAAAAACTTCTTCTACTTTTCTAACACAACCAATAATTTATTTATTATTACATCTATCACTTATTTCATCGTGCAACCGTATCTGATTTTTTTTTCATTTTTTTTCCTCGAATTTTTCGTTCACAAATATTTAGCTATCACGTGACGGTATCCACTTTTTTGTTTCTCTATTTTTTATATCTTCATTCGTTTGTCCATGCCCAACGATTGGGCAAAAATACGAAAAAAAAAATTGAAAAAACGAGTGAAAAAAATTGGAAGGAGTAAAATGAAAAATGAATCTAGCAATTTTGGTATTTTCAAAAATACTGGGGAACTACAATTCTGGTGGATACTTTGTGATAATTCAAGTATATTCATGAACCCACCCTATATGTTCTCTCGTCGTTTTGGTAATCACGGAAATTCAAAAACTCCCTCTCTGTATCCATAATAGGAGTATACTATAGGGGATTGTGTCACGAACAGAACCTGGAATATAAACTGCCACAAAGAGAGGAGAGGGGGGGGGAAGAGAGAGAAAGAGAGAAAGAGAGAGAAAAGAGTACACGCAGAGCGTATCGGTTCTCCGGAGATCGATCGAAGCCCGGAAAAATTAGCACAAATGACCCAGCCATGAAAAGTCATCGTTCAAGCGCGATTTTTTTTTCCCATCCGCAGTTGCTTTTCTCGTAGCTCCACCTCTATATTTCTCCATTATTATTATTATTGATTTTCTCATTTATTGCTAATTTTTAATGGACTTAATTAGTCCATTAATTTAATGAATTAAATTAGACTATTAATTTAATGGACTTAATTAGTCCATTAATTTAATGAATTAAATTAGACTATTAATTTAATGGACTTAATTAGTCCATTAATTTAATGAACTTAATTAGTCCATTAATTTAATGAACTTAATTAGTCCATTAATTTAATGGACTAATTTAATGGACTTAATTTTCAATACAAAGTAATGGAAAAATCACCAGATACTATTTTTTCCAGATAATTGTTTGAAATATTACGTGAATCTTCTTAAACGTCATATTACTTATAGGGTATGAAAAATGAGAAAAGGTTAGACCGTTTGGTTATCGAGATATTCAGTGGTGAAAATCGCAACTTTAACCAGGAAAGGTAACACGGGGTATAGTTACACGAGTATTCTATTTCATATGTTTTTCAAGTAATACAATCGTTTTTTCTTTCGTTTGAAAATTTTAATATGGCGAAAAAACAATCAGAAAAAAAAGAACAAAAATACCCGATTTTTATTGAAAAATTCATATACATTTCGATTTTTACGATATGGCAAAAAAACGTACGTTATGTTACTGTTGAAATAGTATATTTTAAAGAAAAAAATTTGATTTTTATGAACAGCACTGTTTGCTACCTGCAAGACAATTGAAAAGAAACTACAAATTGTATAAATTTGTGGATTTGCTTGTGTTTGTTTAAAATCAAGGGTTTAAAATCAAACGAAAGGACCCAAACAAACCCAAACAAATTTGGTAAAGCTTTTGCTTTGGCACCTTTACGAACCTTTATGAATATTCCGAAACTACAAATTTCGTAATTTTTTTAGTTTGTTTGGATTTGTTTAAAATCAACGGTTTAAATCAAACTAACGAACCCAAACAAACCCAAACAAATTTTGTAAAGCTTTTGCTTTGGCATGACCTTGAGGAAATTTGTAGTTTCGAAATTTAAAAAATTCGGAATTTTGAGCCTTCTCGTCAATCGAAGTTCGTGTTTCCTACCTAACCCCATCAATGCTGTAATAGGATTTCTAGAGTGGGGTAGCAAACTCAAACTTCGAATGACCAGAAGCTTCAAAATTCCGAATTTGAATATTCCAAAACTACAAATTTCGTAAATATTTGAGTTTGTTTGGATTTCTTTAAAATCAAGGGCTTAAAATAAAACTAACGAACCCAAACAAACCCAAACAAATTTGGTAAAGCTTTTGCTTTGGCACTTTTACAAACTTTGCAGTTTCGGAATTTTCAAAATTCGGAATTTTGAGCTTTCTGGTCAATCGAAGTTGTCCATTTTTACCCAACCCCACCCCGGCCAGTGAGCTTTGTGTAATCCTCTCAGGACGCCTAACAGTGATCTCGTCATTTTATCCAAACATATATGCCATTAGACGAAATACAGTAAAGGCGACCAGCCGTGAGAAATCTCGTGGACCGAGTTGGAGTTTCATTAGAGAAGGAAGCTCAAAACAGCTAGCGAATAATTCGTATAGATATGTTGCAAAAGCGACCGAAATGGAGGACGACGAAGAAAGCCCATAGTTATTTCGTTCCGGTGGATTCGAAGTGCCAAGACAAGTAACCCTCCGTTCTCCACTTCTCCCCAAACGAAATCCGTAGAATAATTGCTGGCAGGACTTTTGGCTTTCCTCGAACGATTTCCCATACCACTCTGTCTGGTGACACCCTTCGACCCAGAATCGATTTCGAGGACCGTCCTGGAAATAGCCTCAGGGATGGTGATGATGATGATGATATTTTTTGTTTTGCCCTAGTGGACTTTGAAGCAAATGTACACGGATAAAAAAATTGATAAATAAAATTTGAAAAACTTTTTAAAAAGTCATAATAATTAACTAAGTAAAAAATAGAAGTAATTAAAAATGAGGGAAAATGTAAACTAAATAACTAAATGAAAAAACTCATAGAGTTATACCAATTCCTAGTTTATTTGGGTTTGTTTGGCTCAAACCCAAACAAACACAAATAACATTGAGGCAAATGTAAATGGATAACAAAATTAATGGAATGGATTTCGAAAAACTTTTAAAAAATTCGTAATAATTAACTGAGTAAGAAATATAACTAATTAAAACTAAGGGAAAATTATAAAATAAATAACTAAATGAAACAACCTATAAAGCTATACCAACACCTAGTTTGTTTGGGTTTGTTTGGGTTTGAGATTTTGAGGCAAATGTACACGAATAACAAAATTGATACAATAAAATTACAAAGACTGTAATAAAATTCAAACTCAACAAATGAATTAATATTATATAAAATATGATAATTATGTAAAAGTAGGGCTCCACCTCAATTTTGATGGGAGATTTTTTTTTGCCATAAATTACTTTAATTAGTCACGACTAGTGATACTTGACATTTTTTATTATTTCCAAGAGTTATGGGGTTTTTAATCACGGCGAAAAATGCAATCAAATATAACAAACCCAAACAACCTCGATTATTTCCAAACAAACCCAAACAACCTCATAACTTATGGAAATAATCAAGGTTGTTTGGGTTTGTTTGGGTATATTCTAGAAGGCTCATTTCGTTCAAAAATTCGGCTTAACCCAAACAATCAAACCCGAACAAACTCAAACCCCCCAAAGAAACCCAAACAACCTTAATTATTTCCATAAAATATGAAGTTATTTGGGTTTGTTTGGGTATATTCTGGAAGGCTCATGTCATTACAAAATTCCACTCATTTCGACGCTTAGGCATCGATGTATACGAAAATGCCCTGTTTTATTTATTTTTACACCAAACTTCAAAACCTCATAACTTATGAAAATAATTAAAAATATCGGTTTCCGCAAGCTAAATGTCACTAGTGGCCACTAATTAAAGTAATTTATGGTAAAAAAGAATTTCTCGCCAAAATTCAGTCGAAGCTCTACTTCTGCATAATTACCCAAAATATATAAACAAATTAATAATATGAAGTAATAAAATGATTAATGAGAAATTTATTATAATAAAATTAGTGAAATAAATTTATTATAATAAAATTAATATAATAAATTTATTATAATAAAATTATTATAATAAAATTATTATAATAAAATTATTATAATAAAATTAATATAATAAATTTATTACAATAAAATTAATAAAATTAAATTATTTAAACCGATCCAGTTCAAGCAAATAATTTGTCAACAACAATTTGAACGTTGATAGAAAAGTGGCTCCAGTGACACCTGCAGAGATCGAATGCCAAATGGGGCAGGGTCTGATAGCTAGCTTCGGGATCAAAATATAATTTCTCTGGGTATATATGCGAAAATCCGAAACGTGACTACCATCCCTAACGAGAAGGGGGGAGATTCCACCCCTGTGCTCCAGTGACCCAGTCACGGCTTCCTCCGCTCACGTTCCGGGGCAAGACCTCTTTTTCCCCACTCGTTTCCTTCCTCTTTTTTCGTTTTTTTTTGGCTCTTTCTCGTTCTCTCCTCTCTTAATTTTATTCCGCTCCACTCGCCGTGAAAGACGGTGAATTTCCTATCAATTTACAGAGCTTTTTATTTTTTTCTGTGCTAATCCATACACTGATTTTTTTCGAAAAAAATATCAACAATTGTAATAAAGACGATAGGATGTACCAGCTGTTTCGGAAGATTTATGAAATATTGTTGATTGATATTATAAACATTAATCAATTGAATAAATTATTTATGACGAGTTTGGATTTAAGTTAACAATTCGAATTATTGTAGGAAGCATGAAAATCGAAAATGAGGCATGGAAACATAAAAGTATTGAAAAGGGAAGGGCACAGAGAAGAAAGTTATTTAACCTAAGTATCTAAAGTAATTTAACTTTATTAGCTTAAATTGAGTAATGTAAGCAAGTAAATTTGATAAACAATGTAAGTGATAAATTTAATAGTTTAAGTAATTAAATGTGATAAACAATCTAAGTAATAAATTTAATAATTTAAGTAATTAAATTTGATAAACAATCTAAGTAACAGATTTAATAATTTAAGTAATTAAATTTGATAAACAATCTAAGTAATAAATTTAATAATTTAAGTAATTAAATTTGATAAACAATCTAAGTAATAGATGTACTAATTTAAATAATTAAATTTGATAAACAATCTAAGTAATAAATTTAATAATTTAAGTAAATTAATTTGATAAACAATTTAAGTAATAAATTTAATAAACATTATTAAGGGCATGATGAACCACGTGACACACAAATGCGAGAAAGATAGTCAAAACGTTTTAAACCGCGATTTCGCAAGAATGAAACGTTTTCATCCAAAATAGCGAGTAGGAGGCCTTCGGTGCCATCGTCCTGAATGCACACAACAAATTTCATACAGATCGGTTCAGCCGTTTGAGAGAATAGTGGTTTCAAAATTTCGAAGTGGACGGAAGCGTGTTCTCGGTTGCTCGTCGCGGTTTCTCAAGGACGCAACATTTTTATCCAAAATGGCGAGCAGGAGACCTTCGGTGCCATTGTCCTGAATGCACACAACAAATTTCGTACCGATTGGTTCAGCCGTTTCGGAGAATAGTGGTTTCAAAATTTCGAAGTGGACGGAGGCGTATTCGTTATGCCCATAAATTGAAGATCGATATTTTCCATATAATTGAACTTTTCTTAAAACGTCCCCCAACCAATTTCAGACACTTTCAAATATCCCTAGATTCAAACGGAACACCCTAAAAGTACTTATTTATTCAACAATAGACGAAATTGTTCAAAGATTTTCGCCGAAAGAATGTGTATGGATAAAATAGAGAAGCACTCCAGCAAAGTGGGAAGAGGCAAAGTCATATAAATGCAACGAGAAAAACTAGAGGGATCTTGTGTGGTATAGGGGAAAAAAAATTCTAAGTGAAGCTGAGGGTAGGAGGGCACGTCCGTGTATGAAAGTGTCCGAGGGCATAAAATTCATCGTGAATCCACCGCGAGTTGTAGATTCTTGTTTAAAGCGGAAAATCTTGGCATGTAACTCGCCCGGGGACGTGAGTTGTACTATAAAACCGAAGCTGCCGGAGTTGCTTGGAAAAATCCACCCCAATCCTCCCCCATGTACACGTTACCATCGTAAACATAAGTTTTCCTCAGGAATATTGTGATCGTGGGAATCCTTGCGAAAATCCTACGAGGACATGCTCGCGTTTCGAATTAATGACGAAATCTCGAAATAGGAAAAATCTTTAATGGATGAATCGAAACCAGGAAGAAATAAACTATCTTTGCTGTATTATATTTTTATCTGTCATAATATAAGGTATTATAGGATGGAAATTTAAAAATTACCAAAATTGTTGAAAATGTAATGTTGATATAATATATAGAATATATTGATATTTATGTAATATATTTTATATATTATATAAATATAATATATAAAATAACATAACATAATATATTGATATTTATATAATATATTTTATATATCATATATCGCAGGTCCATGTCGATGTATTTTTATACCTTAAAGACAAATCCGCAATTTAATTCGCCAATTCTAGGGAAAATTGTCGAAAAAAATATTCTAGAAAGTTTTTTCGCATTTTCCCAGTCTAATTTTGCACTTTCGGCAAAAACTCGGGCATATTCGTAATCAGCAGAAAATTTGCGATTAAATAGAGCCCTTTAAGAGTTTAAAAACGGAAAAAAATATTTTTCGATTTTTCCGGCCACTTTTCCGAAATCTCGAGAATCACGGTATTTCAAAAGGTCGTAGGGTGAGCTTCTCATATGCTATGGAGATTCATAGGGTGTGTTTGGAAAAGGTTTTTGCCTGACTTAAATAATAGCATTGGATTCGTATCGATATCTCGTATAGTTTTTCCGGAACGTCCACTTAAAAAACCGCAAAAAATGAGGCAAAGGGGTATGTATGTAAAAATGTACAAAAATCGATGGACGAACTTTGAAATTCTGCCAAAAATCGAAAAATCATCGGATTTCAATAATTAAAAAAGCATTTTGAAGAGAAAATCATAACGAATAGATTGAGCACAGAGCAGAGTACGAAATCCTGAAGAAAAAAAAGTTATCGATGATTGAGTGAAAAAACTTTTTTCGTCCTAAAAATCCAAAAATTTTTTGGATTTTCAACATTATTCTTAATGGTCTATTTCAATGTAATTTGATCCCCTGAGCACGAATCTACCATTAATTCCCCCAAAACCCAACATTTTCATGAACAAATCATGAAAATCGTGTTTTAGAAGTTTTTTACGATTTTTTCATTAACCTTTTGGGGTTTGGGGAAAATCTTTTTCTTTTTTTATTTTTTGACCATGGCAACCGATTAAATAGTATTGGAATAGGTTTAGACAACACAAGTTCGATTCTCAATGACATATTTCTATAAAATTTGCTTGGGGTACACTGGACCCCGGGTGACCATTTCGAGTTAATTAACCTCGTAAATAAAAAAACAATAATAAATTATGAAAAAATTAAACGATACGAAAAATTTCGATTTTCGATTTCAGAGACAGCATAGACTTTGCAGACAGTCAACTGGACATATCCGAGGAGCTGGATTCACCGAACATGCGAGCCGAGGCGTATCTGAATTTGGCACGGGCTCACGAGAGGCTAGGTGCCCTCGACCGTGCTCTGGCCTACGCGAGGCACAGGTTAATAACTTCTTTCGTTCGCTTTTCAGCTTGTTTGGGTTAAGCTGAAGCTTGTCAAAAACAGATTTTTGAGTGAAGTGGTTAAAACAAAAAAAAAGAAAAAAAGAAATGAAGTGTTCGGAATATCGGATAATCGGGGAAGAATCCGCTTTGAGCAGTCTCATTTTTTGGGGTGATACGAAGTACTCGCTTTTGTTTTCTAGTCTGTACAACGAGTGCGATCAGTGCGCCACGGCTGGTCTTGTTCACTTGACGGTTGGGAGGGTTCACCTGGAGCTTGCTGGTTTTTGCAAAGCTCTCGAAGCTTTTCAGAGAGCCCATAAGATAGCCCATTCCATTCAGGATCCATCGTTGGAATTGCAGGTAAAAATTGCAATTATGTATGTATTTCGAAAAATTTATGTATTTCGAAAAATTTATGTATTTCGAAAAATTTATATATTTCGAAAAATGTATGTATTTCCACATATATGTATGTGGAAATACATATATGTATGTGTTTCCACATACTTACATACTAAAAGCTTACATAGCATGATAGAGAAAGACGTTAAAAATGTCCTCTCAAAATTGGAAACAGATATCTTCAAAACTCTTCCTCTGAGAGTGGACACCGTTTTGAAAAACGCGTTGAAAGGTTGACTGGGCAGATGTCCCGCTCCATTTCCTTTTTTACAAAAAACGCTGTAGCGACCGTAATGATTTAAATTTTGATTTAGAAATTTGCAAGAATGTTTACAACGGTGCATACTATACGATAATGCAAAAAAAAACGATTTTTTGAAAATTTCACACTGCGAAAAGAGGGGGGAGGGGAAGGGTGGGAGAAGAGTGGTATGGGGGGTGGGGGGGGGGGGGGGGGGGGGGGGGGGGGTTTCCAACTTTCTATGGCATTCAAAGTCACCTGGCGTCTATTGACACAGGTATACGTGGGGTTGTCAGAGTTGTTCTGCAGACTTCAGGACGCGGACAAGAGTGCGCGATATGCAGCACGGGCGTACGATCTCTCGCGAAGTTTGCAGCTAGGTGACTTGAACTCCCGGCATCATCGAGCCGCCCTTTTGCAAATGGCAACGGCGCTGAGAAAGAAAGGCGAATTGGGCGACGCCCATGATTACTGTTCGGTAAGCGAAACGCTGATTTCGATTTCTTTCGACAGGAACTTCAATATCCTGAACTAATGATTTTGGTTGGTCATGCAGGAAGCGACAAGACTGTCCCTTGTTTCCGGCGACCAGGCTAGCTACGCACGAAGCATTAGAATTCTTGGTGACATTTATAGGAAAAAGTCCGACATAAACGTAAGTAACTGATTGCGTGTGTTTGGACTGACTCAACGTTGAGGAACGTTGAGTGGCGCTGCTCAAAGTTCGGGGTTGGGTAGGAAACCCAACTTGGTAGAAAACCCAACCCAAACCCAAACCCTTGGGTGGGAAATCTAACCCAAATCCAATCCCTTGGGTAGGAAACTCAACCCAAACCCAAATTCAAACCCTTCGGTAGGAAACCCAATCCTTAATTTTAAATTAGTTAATCAAATAATTTGATTAACTCTCGTGTTGTCTTTTTATTGTATTTAAAGTATTGGGCAGAACAAATATGGTGTCACTTTCTACCCACGCCTTGTTACTTTCGCCCTGACCATGGGGTCGAAAGTATCTCCAATTTTTTTTCTGCATCTTTATAACAATCAGAAACCGAAATATATTAGATAAAATAACAAAGCTCATGTTTATTGACCATAAACAAAAGTTCAATATAGCTGTATTTATTTTATCACAAAAGTTATAATTAACGAAAAATCGGTCATGGAGTACAAACTGTTACTTTTGTCCCAGGTCTCCCCTACTGTTCAGTGTGGACACTTTTGTCAGTACTGCTAAAAGAAACTTCCGGTTAATTGCAGAATGCTTTTCGCCAGTACGAGAGCGCAATGGGCTCGGCTGCTGCGACGGATGATCGGCTTTGCCAAATGGAAGCAATGGATGGAGCTGCTAGATGCTTCGAAGCTTTCAGGCTTCAGAAAAAGATGTGCAATTGTCGACCATTAGAATTTAATACCAGGCTGCTCGAAGTCGCCAATTCGATGGGAGCCAAAGTAAGCTCGAAAATCTTTACAGTTGGTTATTTTTCCAATATTAGGTGCCATTGAACTGTTGGAATTTATTAATCTTCCGAATTACTTTGATTAATTAAATCCTGATGAAAAAATCGTGCCTTTTGTTAGCTGCTGATGAGAACGGTCAGATGCAGACTGTCACGAATCTACGCTTCATTGGGTGATGAAGAACAAAAGTCTCATCACGAGAGACTGGCAGCTGCGATGGAGGAAGACTTGGAACTCAGGTGTGGAAGTTGCAACGAGCCTTTTGGTCTTGAAGCTGATTCCCTTGAGGCTTTACCCTGCTCACACATTTTACACGCGAGGTAAAAATCACTTATCTACGGACTGACAAAACCGTGTATGGAGTCACTAAAAAACGATTAGGGCAAACTGGAAATTAACAAAGGGGTCAGTCGACTTCGCTGCTCATGAACATCGAAGGGGTATTGGGCATGACTGGGGTATTGGATATCTCTGGGGTATTGGGTCTCTCTGGGGTATTGGGGTATTGGGTCTCGCTGGGGTATTCTTTACTCAGAAGCAACGACGCAATCTGGAAATACTCTTGTTTTTTTTTACGATGTTCCACAGTCTTCTGAATTAATCTGCTAGGGTCTTTTGATCAAGTGTAATTGATGGAAGAACGTGTCCAAGTGAAAGCTTGATTGGTTGCATTCTCCCAATCGCTACGCTAACTTTGTTTCCACCAAATTGGTATTTTTTAAATTTGATTTTACATTAGACGGTCGTCTGTGGTCGTAGTCGGATCAAGATTGGGATTTTCAGGAAAAAATATAGCCTTATACGCTTTTGTCAAACTGCACGTACAAAGAACAACGAGCTAATATTTAACGGATCGTCCCAGTATGCAATTTTCAAAAAATCGTTGTTTTTTGGCATTATCGTATGGTATGCACTGTTCTAAACATTTTTTCAAATTTTAAAATCGAAATTCAAATTATTACGGTCGCTACAGCTTTTTTTGTAAAAAAAGAAATGGACGGGACATCTGCCCAGTCAATCTTTCAATGCGTTTTTCAAAACGGTGTCCACTCTCAAAGCAAGAGTTTTGAAGACATCTATTTCCAATTTTGAGAGAATATTTTTAATGTAATTCTCTATCGTGCTATGTAAGTTTTTTTCATTTTTTCGAAATTTGACAAAATGGCGGCTGTTTGAGCAAAAAGTATCGAATTTGACCCTTTTTCTCGACGGTTTTTCGTAAAAAAAAATAGGAAGATTTCACAAAATGAAAAGCTTACATAGCAAGATAGAGAATTACGTTAAAAATATTATCTCAAAATAGGAAATACATATCTTCAAAACTCTTCCTTTGAGAGTGTACACCGTTTTGAAAAACACCATTCCGAGAAAAACGCGTTTAAAGATTGCCTAGGCAGATGTCCCGCTACTTTCTACAAGAAATTCTGTAGCGGCTGTAATAATTTGAATATCGATTTAAAAATTCGACACAATGTTTACAAAAGTGTATTCTATACAAAAATGCAAAAAAACGATTTTTTCAAAATTTCACACCACGACGATTCCTCGACACAATCTTGAACACTTTTTTTTTGTTTCGGTGGCAGATGCGCCTATGACATCCTGAAGAGGCGAGACAAAAAGAAGAAACGTCTATGCCCGGATTGTCACAAGTCGGTGAGCTCGAGGCTCTATCTACAATGCGACAATCCTCACGACCTCAATACCCTAAACCGAAGTTCCTTGAGTCTGGCCTCGCTTATGGCAAGCAGTCTACCGGCACTCGACGATTGTCACGCCACGAGCAGTGTCTGAACTCGCCCCAAAACTTTCACACACTAATCACACGTACACGTAATCTACCCGGATAAGAAGCTCGTATACTTTATTTCACGTCTGGAGGAATCAAAGAAACGAGACGAAACGAGAATAAGTGAGTGCACGAGAACTTTGAAAAAAACAAAAACAAAAAAAATTTTGGAAACGCGTTAAACGAGCAACACGGGTAATTCGTAGTAATACATTGATTATAATAATAATAATAATAATAATAATAATAATAATAATAATAATAATAAAACTAACGGAAGGCGTTAATAAAATATCGAAAAAAAAACAAAGAAAAGAAACATTTGTCGCGTTAATCTCTCGTATTCGAGAACGAAGACCGGATAGTGTTCAAAATAATTAAAAACGCGATTATTCGTTTAAATGAGCATCGAGAGGCAGAAGGAAGGTTAAAAGGATTTTTGAGGTACCTGACCCATTTAAGGCCCAGTGACTTATAAAACTCACGTTTTCAATGTCCGAAACTACAAACCCAAAAAGATTAAGCTCTCGTTGTCGAGTGTCTAATTTTGAATGGCTGCAATACCCAAACAAATTTGCAGATAGATGACAGCGCGTGGGATCCCATGTTGGCGCTTGTTCAATTTCGACGAACAAAAACTTTCGAAAAGAAAAAATGTTTTCAATATTACTTGGTGAATTTTTATTCTAATTATATGTAGTGTATCAGCAGTATACATGTTATCGAAATTTAAGTTTAAAATTGAAGATTAGATATTTTTTGTTTTTTTTTTTGTACGAAGTTAGGGTATGGTCTTATTAATTCGTAATGGTCACATGGGGTATAGTGGACCCCACGCCGAAAAATTGTTGCTATTTCCGTTCTACTTGATTTATTGACGTAATTCTTACACGAGTATTCTATTTCATATGTTTTTCAAGTAATACAATCGTTTTTTTTTCCCGTTTGAAAATTTTAATATGGCGAAAAAATAATCAGAAAAAAAAGAACAAAAAATCCCAATTTTCATTGAAAAATTCATATACATTTCGATTTTTCCGATATGGCAAAAAAACCTACGCTATGTTACTCTTGAAATAGTATATTTTCAATAAAAAAATATAGTTTTCATGATTAAATAGTGTTGGAGTAGGTTCGGACACATGACAGCACAAGTTCGATTCTCAATCGATCTTTCTACGATACATCTCTAAAAAATGTGCCTGGGGTCCGCTGGACCCCTAGTGACCATTACGGATTAATATTAAATATTATATATTTTTATTATAAAAAAGTGGTCTTAATAATGCCCAGAAGTCAATTTTTGAAAAAAGCTTATATTTAATAGTGAACATTGTTTTCCGAACGAAAATTATTATTAAACCGCTGATTATTGAATAAATGCTTAAAAAAATTTTGTTTTACGTCAACATTCGTAATTTTTTTTCTACTTAAAAACAAACGAGTTGGGCCTTACATGGGTCAGGTCCCTTAATCGTCACGACGGAATACTCGGTGGTACGTTGACAGAGGGGTTGGATCAGCGAGCCAATACCACGTAAATTAGGGTTTAACTTTAGATACTGTTGAGTATAAATAAAATAATTGTTAACGAATCATAGATTATTGTATAGTAGAAAAATTGGAGGAAATGGCAGCATGTGTGGTTTTCTTTTCACTTATCTTCCGATCCGACAAGGACGAAATACGATTATTCTAGCTCATTGTGAAATCGGTGTCGAAGTAAGCGAGAAAGATTAACAAGAAAGCAACAACATAAAAAAAAAAAGAAGAATTATTTTTGCACTCCTTTGAATCGCAGCCAAAATCGAGGCTGTATTTCACTGGAACAACACGTAAGCATGTGGAAACTGATACATTTATCATTGCACTCCCCCCCCCCCTCTCTGCCTCTCCCTCTCCTCTCTCTCTCTCTCTCTTTTATTATTATTATTATTATTATTATCACCGCTATTCTGGTTATTATTTTCATTATCATTATTATTATTATTATTTTTGTCATTATAATTATAATTATTTTCTTCGTGTATATTAATTTTAAGTTATGTTTAAGTTTCTACGTAATTTTTGTTACTTTTTTTTTTGCTCGAAAGTCTAAGACTATGGCATAATAAATTATATCATCATCATCATCGTCATCATCATCTCTCTATCTTTGTCTTGTAGCGGAAGAAATATTGTAAAAACGAGGATTTCGATGGATCTTTTTTTTGCAACTTTAAAAAATGAGGTTAAACAAGATTTAACCTGAAAAATACTAAAAGTGATACATCGAAAGTGTGCCCGTTTAGAAGACAGTTTTATTGGGTTGAAAAGTTAGGCTACTGTGCTGATTCGAAAATTAGATTAAAAAAATGTATATATTTTTTTTAAATTTAAGTAAGATGATTAAAAAAACGATTGGGTTTGTATGGGTTGGTTTGGATTTGTTTGGGTTTGTGGGTCATCGTGGGTCATGGGTCATCAACAAAGTTGTGTACTAAAGTTTATTTAAAAATCGATATTTTTTATTAAATTAAATATTAATATCTCATTAAACAAATTATTTGAATTATTAAAACAGAATTATTATTGGATTTGAAAATTGTGAAAATATCAATAGAAAATTAAATGGAAACTTAAATTTTATTGAACAAACTATTTGAATTGTTGACGGAAAATTATTACTGGATTATAAAACTCTGAAAAAATGAATAAAAAATTTAATGGAAAATTACTTAAAAAAATTATTTATTTTTAAATTTTATTAAAAAGGAATAACTTTTGTAATCTAATGAAACAAAGAAGAATTTTTTAAGATACATAATATTGGCTAAGACCTTGACCATTTTTAATCGTAAAACTACCTTTTCAACTTCAGTCGCTCCAAACGACCATAATGTTTTTTTTTTTATTTTCACAGTAGCCTAACCCCTAAAATTAATATCAATATTACGTTTTTTCTCGAAACTGCCTCGATCCCTCCGTTAGAGTCCCCATTAGAATTCATCATCCAATAGACGAATATTTCTGAAGGTGCTACGTAGCAATAAATATGTGCGGCAAAAAAAAAATCGAAACCAAAGGACAACAGAAAGTGTGGGACACGTTCTCGCAATTCACAGTCTGATTGGAACGAACAGTGGGAAATGCGAACAAAAAAAAAAATGCCAAAAAATATCTCACGAGAAATGGACGATCGTGGATCAGCCAAATGAAACGTGCCAATCGACGACACGACGAAAAAAAAAACCAAAAAAAAAACAAAAACAAAAAAACTTGTTCTCGACGACCATGCAGGGTGTTCCATTCAGCGTTGAAATATAAAAGACTAAAAAAATACACTTTTACCGTGTGCAGAGGACGTGCAAAGGTCAACATTTTTCAAGGTCAAAGTTCAAAGGTCAACATTTTTCAAGGTCAAAGTTCAAAGGTCAACATTTTTCAAGGTCAAAGTTCAAAGGTCAACATTTTTCAAGGTCAAGGTTGAAAGGTCAAGATTTTTGTATTTCAACGAATTCGAACCGATTTTTAAATTCGCCATAAAATTAAAAACGGCTTTAAAACTTTTTTTACCACTCGGCTTCAAAACGTATGTTGTTCAGTAACGCTAAAAAAAAAAGAAGAAAAAAAAACGTTACTGAAAAATCGGAAGTTCACTTTGGTCTGTCTTTTGAGATCGTGAAAAGTTTATCTTTGAATGGAGTACCCTGCATATGTAGCAATTAATGTGCCAAAATCAGGTATAAAAAAAAAAAACATTGTCCAATCGTATTGATCAAAGAAATAAAAAAAAAATACTTCGTCAAAATTCATGACGGATTCGAATCTCTCGAAGATCGAGAAAACGGTTTCCAGTTGAGGTGGACGAGAAGATGGCGGACGAAACTAAAATGTCGCCTGGTAGACGAGGAGAGGGGATAAGCACGGACGTTGTGAATTATTCACTGCCGGGGACGCGATAATTATATCACTTCGATCAATTCGACAATCCTGATACATAATAAACCGAACTCGAAAAATAAAATCATAAATAACGAAGAAAAATAAAAATCGAAACTTTGAAAAAAGGTGTTTTCGTTGAAAATCGAGCATGCGTAAAAGCGGAAGTGCCGAAGAATACCGATCTTCGATTCAAATTTCCGAATATCCACGTAATTGGAAAATAAATGAATAAATATATAAAATCTTCGATCGAAACAATTTTAGCGATGATTCTTACGAAAAAAAAAAAATCGCTAATCGTTATTTTGAAATTTTTTTTTATCGTTGTTTCGACTCGAAAATTCTCGAATCGTCGACAATTTCGGGAAAAAAAAAACAGTCCATCTCTATTGTCGTTAATTACTATAAATTCAATTATATTAATTGTCGATAACTAAAAAAAAAAGAAAAAAAACTGTGTTCGGTAAAGCGAGACTCGAACTTGCGCACAATCAGCATAAACGAGAGAATGTAAAGAATATAAAGAAATTTTCAGGTTAAGAGGGAAGGGAAAAAATTTCGAAAGAAAAAAAAAATAATAATAAATAAAGAAAAAAATAAACGACTATAGTACCTACTATGAAGGAGATCAATTAAATGTCACGAGATCGACAAGGTAAAAAATAAAAAAAAGCGATACGTAAATGATGAAAAAAAACGTTTTATCTCGGTACTCCGAGAGTCACGATATTTCCTCGCGTTTGTTATAAGTACACACACACACATACATATATACGATCAGCGAGTACCTCAGATTTGAATTAATGTTATGAAAATAAAAGTACGAATGTTTTACCAGAAAATAAGAAAAAAAAGGAAAAACTCAAAACGAGCGTTTTTTATTTATCTTCGTCCTGAAACGTCCAATATGGCGGCTAATGTGGCCACAAGCGTTATCGACTTTAAGGATGTTCTTGCGTTATACGAATTTTGAGATTAATCGTTTAAAATTTGTAGAAACTTTCTTAACGATGATACTCAACTGTGGGTAAAATTCGAAAAAGTTTGACAGTCTAGAAATCGTTTTTTTTTTTTTTTGTAAAAAAATCGTCCTTTTTTATAACTTTTTATAAGACCTCGTGTTGAGGTTGTGATTTTTTACCACTGAATATCTCGATTACCAAACAGTGAAAAACGTTTTCAAATTTTGTATGCATTATAATATGACGCTTAAGAAAAATCACGTAATTTTTTAAACAGTTATCTTTAAAGAATTATTTTTTATGATTTTTGCCATTACTTTGTATATACTATTATTGTTATGGTGCAAGAGCATTTTTAACACTTAATGGTCACCCGGGGTCCAGTAGACCCCAAGCAAATTTTGTAGAGATTTTACGTAGAAAGGTCGATTGAGAATCGAACTTGTGCTAGTTCGATAGCTAGTAAATAGTGCTGTGCATGATAATTATATTTTTTCCTTGAAAATACAATATTTCAAGAGCAACATAGCGTAGATTTTTTTGCGATATCGGAAAAATTAAAATGTATATAAATTTTTCAATAAAAATTGAGATTTTTTGTTCTTTTTTTTCTGATTGTTTTTTCGCCATACTAAAATTTTCAAATGAAAGAAAAAACGATTGTATTAGTTGAAAAACATATGAAATAGAATACTCGTTTAAAATTCGCATCAATAAATCAAGCAAAACGCAAATAGCAACAAGTTTTCGGCGTGGGGTCCACTATACCCCATGCAACTAATACGTGGCTCATAAAAGGTGTGAACCTACTCCAACACTGTTTATTATTTTTTTCTTAAAAATATACTATTTCAAGAGTACCATAGTGGAGGTTTTTTTGCCATATCGTAAAAATCAAAATTTATATGAATTTTTCAATAAAAATTGGGGTTTTTTGTTCTTTTTTTTCTGATTGTTTTTTCGCCATATTAAAAATTAAAAACGAAAGAAAAAACGATTGTATTCCTTGAAAAACATATGAAATAGAATACTAGTGTAAGATTTGCGTCAATAAATCAAGTAGAACGGAAATAGCAACAAGTTTTCGTGCTGGGGTCCATTATACCCCGTGTGACCACACGTGTCAGTAGATACAGCTTTCTTAATCAGACCAGCACACTGTCGAAGAAAACAGAGATTTCTGATGCCTGCGAAAGGTCAGATATCTTTCGTGGGCTTACAGCGAATGTTTAACGATGCTGCCATCTATTGGTCCCGAGACGAATTAATTCGAAGTAGGTACCACTGATGGGGGGAATACCGCAAGAGGTTTCTGTTTATTTTCGTCCGAGCACAATAATGCCGTTGGTCTTAGTTCCTTCGACGTCTCGATCATTTCGAACAGGCGAAGTTATACTCCGACCCCGTTCGCGTAGTTTATATATATATATATATACTTTTTTAAAATTGTTTTTTTTTTAATATAAAAACATTGTTCGCGTTGATATTCGATTCGTTCAAGTATTGCGTCGAAACTAAAAGAGGTGAGGCATCCGAAGTTGATATACGAAAGGTTACGCGTCCCTGCTTCGTATATAACTTATACGCTAATGATCCAAACAGATCCGCAAAATTGATCGATAATTGCCTCATTATTCTTGTGTCGTTGAGAGCTCCCAACTCGTCGGGAAATCAGTCCACTCACAGTCCTCCAGTAAGATATCTATTCGGCTCAGTTTCGAAAAAAAATTTTTTTCTTTTCATTATTATTTGTATTGGGTTTGATAATATTTTATTTTATTTCATTTTATTTTATTTTATTTTATTTTATTTTATTTTATTTTATTTTATTTTATTTTATTTTATTTTATTTCATTTTATTTTATTTTATTTTATTTTATTTTATTTTATTTTACTTTATTTTATTTTATTTTATTTCATTTCATTTTATTTTTTATTTTTTTTCAATTCAAATAAGAATGACTGATCGAAACGACAGCATCACCGCAATGATAAATTGCCGATCGACCATCGAGATTCGAAACAATGAAACTCGGGACTATCCGGATTTCTGTAACCATGAAAACATCGAAGATGCCATTTCCACTTTGTCCGAAGTAGGTGGTACACTTTTTTTTTTAATTCAATATTTTCTTTTAAAAATATATTTTTATATTTTTATTTTCCTCGTTTTTATACGTTTTGATATATTATAAAATTTTTTAATTTTAATTTTAATTTTAACTTATTTTATTTTTAATTAAAAAAATTATTGTATACTTTTACATGTTTTATTTATTTTATATAGTATTTTTTATGCATTCGTGTTGTAACTTTGTCAATGATAATGTATATTGAAAACAAACTGGGTATTTTAGGAATTTGAGTCCTTGGGAATTTCCGCACCAAAGGACGAAACCCTATATTCACAGTCGATCCAATGGTTGCAAACTATTTTCATCAACTTAACAAACGCCTCGTGGAGTCTCGTTCACAGACACAGGGGTCTCATGAGATTGTTCGAGGAGCTTAAAGACGCCCATCACAAAGTTACGAACGAAAATGCTCATTTAACAGTAAGTTTGATTCATTCCAGATTAATTATATATATTATCCAAATATATATTTTAATATATATCAAAATATACATTTTAATATATATCACAATATATATCAAAAACAAAAACGAAGTACGAAATTATTTAAAACTTATTAAAGTTGAATTATTATTAATTTTTTAACTTATCAAACTTAATGAATTATTAATTATTTCGTTATTAAATTTATTGAACTCATGAAATATTATATAACTCATTAGAGTTTAAAATAATTTCGTATCATCATTTTCATTTTCGATATATTAATTATTGATATATTGATATATGATATATGATATATTTCATTTGATTACGATAATATATTATGATATATTATGTTAAATTATATGTTATAGTATGATGAAATTGATATATTATGATATAATTTATCAGCACGGTAAATTTCATCTGATAGTGAAATAAATATTTACTTCTAAAGAAGGAATATATTTTTAACACATATTTCATTTTTGTCGGCTACCGCCAACGATTTTCACGGTGAGATATCAATCAATAAATAATTTTTAGTTCACTTCTCGTTGTTTTGAGGACTTTAAAAAAAGAGCGATCGGCTACTTTCGAACCGTTCTCATTTATTTAAAAAAAAACCTCGCAGAATCACGTAAAAAGGCTGAAAGAGAACGTGGCAAAAAAGGAGCACGCTCTCTGCGAAGCTGAGGAACGAGAGAGACGACTAAAAGTTCAATCGGGCAAATTATCCCGCGAACTTAAGCGTGAAAAAGATGAGGTTCGTTACAATCGCTTGTTTTCATGTCAGACGAAAGTGTATAGCCGGCTCATAAACAATTTTTTTAAAATCAACACAAAATATAAAATTAAACAAAATTTAAAATTAAACCATATTTAAAATTACACAATATTTAAAATGAAACAAAATTTAAAATTACATAGAAGTTAAAATTACTAAAAATTTAAAATTACATAAACTTTAAATTTGCAAAAAATTGTTTAAATAAATCAAATTTACAATTACACAAAATTTAATATTACAAAAAACTTCGAAACAATCGAAGTAAAAATCAGATTTCATTTTTTTCTCCTATGTTTTGTCAACCTAGCAAAATTGCAAAAATTCCTAAATACAAAAGGGTGGTAGTGCAGTATTCTATCAATATTTCGTGATTGCATGTCTAACGAAATGTCCTTAAGAAAATTATTTTAATTTTGTGTTTTTAAAAATTGTATCTATATTCTGGTAAATAACGAACAAATGGCTCATTGTGTTCATCAGTGCTTCAAAAAAAAATAGATCTATCTTTTATTTTCACCAATAATAAATAAATAAAAATCGAAAATTTCTTGTCGATAACTGGAATATTTTTCGAGACGTCAACCAGAGTTTTGAGTGAATTTTGACATGTTTGCCTGGCTATACTTTTTCAAAAAAAAATTCTGACGTGTTTGCTAATTATTATTTTTTATTTAGACGATAAAATTGCGAAAGCAGTTGCAATCCAAGGATGTCCAGCATGCACACGAGCTTCGTAGGATCCAGCAGAATGGACAAAAACTTCAGGATCAGTTAAATAAATCAAGTGGTTAGCATCAATTTTTCAAAATTTTGATATCTCCCCTTAAATCAAATAAAATCAGCTCGCGAATTATGAAAAATCATGAAACTAAAAATTTGCAATTTACTTTTCGAAACAGGAAGTTGCATCCAGAAAAACAGAGGATCACAAAAATTGCACGCCGAAACCGAGAAGAAGCTTCGACTCTACGAGAAAACGATTCAACGTTTGGAAGACAATAACGGTTTGATGCTCGAAGAAATAAACGAATTACGAGAAGCCCTCTCCCTCCACGCCAGGGGAATTGAGCTACAGGTGGAAGCGTCAGGTGTTTGGGCTGACACGGAAACATAAACTTACCGAAGAGTGCAAAAGAAAAAAAAATACCAGAAGAAAAAAATTTTTTAAGCCTTACCATCAGTCGGTATTTCGTTGCCGACGGTCGGTATGGGAGAACACGTTCAGAAATTCCCACGTATTTTCAAAACGGCTCTTCAAAATTTCGCAAAATTTTCCAAAATGTCGTCAAATTGACAAGGGAAGGTTATGATGTTCGAATTTTTTGAATTTGAGAAGAATAGAAATAAATGGTCTTTACTTTTCGAATATACTTTTTCAGACCTTGATGTTATTTAAGAAGGTACAATCTTTAGGTTAATTCCAACTTATGGCTTTGAAATTTTTGTATGATGTTAACGGATCGTTTATACATTTTTTGTCGGAATTTTATCTGGATTGAAAGTTTAGATTCTTCGTAATAAATTTGCAAGTTTGAGCACTTTGAGCTAATAAAGCGCGCCTTTTATGACCACGTTCGACCAGAAGTTCTGTGATTATGGTTTTGCTGACCCCTTAACTAATTGAAATCATTAAAAAACTGGATTTTGATAAATTAGGTATAATATAGACTGAAAAAAACTTGAAAATTCCAATTTTACCGTGTAATTCAATAATTACAAAATGCATTGAGTTTACAGTCGAAAATGATCGAACCAACGAAATAACAGTCGTAGAGTTAGTATCATCAGGGGTAAAATGTAATTCTTTTCGAAAACAGAACGTAGCGGATTTTGAAATATATTTGAATACAAATCACTGCTACATGCAAATAGCAATATCCAAAATTACAAAACATTAACAAATTATAATATTATTTACAAATATTCACAACCGAGTTGCTTTTGTTGAAAGTTTTATTAATATTCTACTTTTTTTATTAAATAATATTCTAGTAAAGTAATTCTGAATTATTTGAAAAAGTTCCCAACAGATTTTGTGAAATGTTTTTTGTCATTGAGGATTTGATTTTTTTAGTTTTTTTTCTGTAAGTTAATAGGCAACCCAAACAAACCCAAACAAATAAAAATCTGGTCTATTAAATTCAATAATTGTTGTGCTACCTTAAGGGGAACTACGCCAGAAATAAATTTCACAAATGTCGAACGATATTTTCTCGAAATCGTAAACAAATACCTATAAATAATGGTTTCCCATTGATCTCCAAAAATATGTGACAGAATAAATTGGTTGAGGTCCCAAAATGTGTGTTTTGAATATGGCTACGCGGCTCTTCTCCCCTCCAAGTAGAGATTTTAACCAAACTTTTTATTTTGCAGCATTTCCATCACGACGCTCGCGTGGTTATATAATTTCTAATTTTTTTTTTCGTTTCCAGAAATTTGGGGAGAAGACAGACGTGCTTCTATCAATTTGACATTGTCTGGTCAAATTTCATGAAATTCTGAAGAGTCGTTTAGGAAATCAATGGGAAACTGTCTCCCTGATCGGCTAATGGTCACACGGGGTACAGTGGACCCCACGTCGAAAACTTGTTGCTATTTGCGTTTTACATGATTTATTAACGCAAATCTTACACGATTATTCTATTTCATACGTTTTTCAAGTAATACAATCGTTTTTTCTTTCGTTTGAAATTTTTAATACGGAGAAAAGACACTCAGAAAAAAAAGAAAAAAAAACACCCCAATTTTCATTGAAAAATTCGTATACATTTTGATTTTTGCGATATGGCGAAAAAACCTAGGCTATGTTACTTTTGAAGTAGTATATTTTCAAGAAAAAAATATAATTTTCAAGAAAGAAATATAATTTTCAAGAAAAAAATATAACTTTCAAGAAAAAAATATAATTTTCAAGAAAAAAATATAATTTTCAAGAAAAAAATATAATTTTCAAGAAAAAAATATAACTTTCAAGAAAAATATATAATTTTCAAGAAAAATATATAACTTTCAAGAAAAAAATATAATTTTCAAGAAAAAAATATAATTTTCAAGAAAAAAAATATAATTTTCAAGAAAAATATATAATTTTCAAGAAAAATATATAATTTTCAAGAAAAAAATATAATTTTCAAGAAAAAAATATAATTTCAAGAAAAAAAATATAATTTTCAAGAAAAAAAATATAATTTTCAAGAAAAATATATAATTTTCAAGAAAAAAATATAATTACCACGAACAGCACTATTTGCTACCTGCAAGACAACAGACGCCATTTCGACCATCGCCACCTATCAAATAGTGTCGTAGTAGGTTCAGACCTTCCAACAAAAGTTTGCTTCTCAATCGATCTTTCTACGATATATTCCTACAAAATTAGCCTGGGGTCCGCTGGACCCCGAGTGACCATTAAAGGTTAACTGAGTCTTTGGTTCTTGATTATCTGAATTCTTATCAATCCTCGTAAAAAAATCTAAAACAATCCAGGCACAAGGACGAGTAGCAAAACCCCAAGATAAACGTTTGCGTGAAACCTTTCGTAGGAATTGTGTCCAGCACTTTTAGGACACTTGCAATTACCAGCGATACAAACGGTATTATTAACGATCAATGGGAAATCATTGTCGAGTTCGGACATTGCTGAATTTCTCGTATAAACAATTTCGGTTGGTAATCGATTATCGAAACTTTCGATTTTGTTGGCTGACAGTCTGAGGGAACTTTTGCCATCGGCGCAGCTCCCGTTGATCGTTATGTCACTAGAGGCCACCAGATTCATACTGACGTTTGTAAATACGCTGTTAGACACTAATGCGGAATTTCCTTCGATCGATAAGTGTCCTGGCTTTTCCAGCTCAAATTCCGAATTTTTTATTTCGACTTTTGAAAAAAAAGCGAAATTTAGACTCGTCTGTATATTTCTTATGAGAGAATTTTGGATTTTTAGGGTTTTTCCTCTTTCGGAAAAATTGATACCGATCATACGATCGATCGTGACATTTTTCAAGGTCATACACATTACGTTCGTGCTTGTGAATTGTTCCTCGAAATTTTCGATCCTCGTATCCTCCAAATGAAAATTTTCGATGCTGAAGACACTCGCAAATGTATCGTGCTTCAGGAGATTTAAACGTTTGATCCTCAAGAGCTTGAAATCTTGAAGGTTTTTCGTTTTCACTAATCGACCCAATGCCAAATTTCCACTTATGTTCTGAACCACGATCGCTTTGATATCCTTCGATTTGTCGAAATTTGAAAAGTTCAGGTTTGCCGTGACGCATGACGTCACCAAAACGCTGTTGATCTTCGTGTAGTCCAAGCTTTCCGGAAGTTGGAATTCCTACGGAAGAAAATTGATCTCTTTTTTTGGTTTGGGTGCGATGATTGTGATGAATGATAATTACGAAAGAAGTGATAATATCATGAAGATCCGAGCAAACCCAATCAAATGCCATCAATGGGATTCAAAAATACACGGGTAGATGTGAATCAAACGAATCTGTGGAAGTGTCATCAACAAGAACTGGATGAGCCTATAAGTAACTTTTGATTGGAGAGACCCAATCAAACCCAAACAATCTAATCTGCTGATGTGATCAGCTTTATTTTGAAAATCGAATTTCCAAATTGCTAATTTTCAAATTTCCCATTTTCAAATAACCCAGTTTTTAAGTTCTCAATTTCCAAATTCCCAATTGTCAATTGGCCAATTTTCGAATTGCCAATTTCCAAATTTCTAATTTTCAAGTTTCCAATTTTCAATTGGCCAATTTTCGAATTGCCAATGTCCGAAATCTCAATTTTCAAATACGCAATTTCCAAATTTAAAATTCTCAATTTCCAAATTTAAAATTCTCAATTTCCAAATTTTAAATTCTCAATTTCTAAATTTTAAATTCTCAATTTCCAAATTTTAAATTCTCAATTTCCAAATTTTAAATTCTCAATTTCCAAATACCTAATTTTCAAGTTCCCAATTTTCAATTGGCCAATTTTCGAATTGCCAATGTCCAAATTCCCAATTTTCAAATACCCAATTTCCAAATTTCCAATTTTCAAATACTCAATTTCGAAATTCCTAATTTCCAAATTCCCAATTTCCAAATTCCCCATTCCCACATTCCCAATTTTCAAATTCCCCATTTCCACATTCCCAGTTCCCAATATCCATATTCTAAAAATCAAATTTCCAATTTGCCAATTTCCAATTTCCACATTCTAAAAATCGAATTCCCAATTTTCAAATTGTCACATTACCAATTTCCCAATTTACAAATTACCACATTTCCATATTTTAAAGCTCGAATTACCAACTGAAAAAAAAATGATGATTTTCCTTACCTCGTTGCCAACACATCTGCACTCAATCACCGTTTGATTTTTGATGACGCATCCCGCACGAATTTTTCGCCCGATGCAGGCTACAATCATCAGTGCAATCGAAACACAACGTAGTCTCATTGTCTCTGATATGAATTCGCAAAGAGACAAAAAAGTAGCCAAAGTGAAGCTCGCTCCGAAATCGATATATATTTCAATGAGTGCAATCACGTTTTTCGGCTGATATCGACATTTTGGTGAGTCGAGTTTATTTCGGAGCGCGGGACGTAAAATCTGAGTTTTTCGATGCAGCCTGTCCGCTTTACGAAGTACAAATGTTTTGAAGCCTCTTCGTTAAGGGTCCGGCCCTCGAAATCATCAGCTTTGTCAATGGCTACGGAACTGTCGAAATTATGATGGACAGTTCTTAGATGCCGCCATTTAGGATGATTGACGTCCAACGAGAACGTGTCCACCGAATTTGCATCGCCAAAGCGTTTGACCGCTCAAATCCAATCTCCAAGTGACCCCTTAATTGTCGCTTAAGTTGGAATGTCCACGACCCATAGAACGCGCGCCGCACCCAATAAACAACGTCATTTATTCCGCATTGAGTTGTACCGATCAGGGAAGCCGGCCATCAAGAACCAACCGGATCTTTCGACAAGCATCTTTTTTTCACCCCAGTTCCATTTTCGTACGGACAATTGTTGCCTCTGCTCTTCTAGGTCGTCCAATTTCTCGTACTAAACGCGATAGATCGATGACTTTATGATGGAACAATTTTGGAAATAAATTCCGAGCGAAAACAAATCGGAAATATCCAAAAGCATTCACAAGGGTTTCAAATCAATCTTAATAAATTCGATGAATTCGAAAAATTTGACAAATTTAATTTATCTTCAGTTGGTAAGTTACCGACTGGTAATTTATCGTCAGTTGGTAAGTTACCGACTGGTAATTTACCAGCAGTCGGTAAGATGTACTAAATACTGATGGTAAGTTACCATCCGGTAACTTACCAGCAGTTGATAATTTACCGACAGAGAGATTTCAATTAATAACTTCTTTTTGAAGAAACTTTACCATTTATTCGTCGTTGAATTTTGTTAATTTTGACGAATTGTCCTTGCTGGAACTTTGGCAATTAGCAAATTATCTTTGCTAGGATTTTACAAGCATAAGCAAATTTTTATCGGCTAAACTTTGTACTAAAACCTGATGGTAAGCTACCAGTCGGTAACTTACCAGCAGTTGATAATATACCGATAGAGAGTTTTCAATTATTGACAACTTCTTTGTGATGAAACTTTACAATTTATTCGTCGTTAAATTTTATTATTTTCGACGAATTATCCTTGGAGGAACTTTGGCAATTAGCAAATTATTTTTCCTAGGATTTCACAAATATAAGCAAATATTTTATACCCAAACTTTGTACTTTTCGACAAATTATCCTCGTTGGAATTTTGCATTCAATGATAAATTATCTTTGCTAGGATCGTATGAATTATTAACAAATTCTTCTTAGCAAAACTTAGTATCTAATATTTGTTTAAATATAAAACATTTTTATTATCTTTTTTTTTCACTATCTAATGGAACTTTTTCGTCATAAACTTGACAAATCTACAATAACCATAGTTTCTTACAGAAATATCAAATTCTGGTATTGTTTTTTTCTTCAAGTCCAAATTTCCTTCGAAACCTCTCTGTACATATAAGTCACGCAGGAGTAATAAAATATACATGGCACTATTTCGAACGTCTAACCAAGAATTACAACAATTACGTTTAACCGAAAATTACAAAAATCTAATTTTGTCAATTAGTCGATAATTTATTGATAAACGAGATCGGATGATATCCTTCTTTCATTGCCAATTTGTCTGATGGCTTCTCTCCTCTCGGGTGATGCAAGAGCGAAAGGGACTTTGCCTAGTCCATTGTGTATATTCATTTGTCCACCAGCCCTGATCAAATCAGTGCAAATTTGAATTTGTCTTTCGATCGGTATTATCCTTGGAAGTGCACAAGCTATATGGAGTGCTGTATTGTTCATGCAGTTGGTAATGTTTACAAGTTCGTGTCCATTTTTGCTCAACAAAACCTGTAAAAATTATAAACATTGAAAATGTTATAAACATAGTTTCGTCATTATCCGAATAAAAAAATCAAAGAAAATCAAAGATTATCACCTCAGATTATCTGAATCAAAGAGATAAAGACAAAATCAAAAACCGACCAAATTTACTAGAAAAAAAATTGTTTTTTACCCCTGAATAAAAAAATCAAACAAAATCAAAGATTATCACCACAGATTATCTGAATCAAAGAGATAAATACAAAATCAAAAAACGACCAAATTTACTAGAAAAAAAATTTTTTTTTTACCCCTGAATAAAAAAATCAAACAAAATCAAAGATTATCACCACAGATTATCTGAATCAAAGAGATAAATACAAAATCAAAAACCGACCAAATTTACTAGAAAAAAAAATTTTTTTTACCCCTGAATAAAAAATCAAACAAAATCAAAGATTATCACCACAGATTATCTGAATCAAAGAGATAAAGACAAAATCAAAAACCGACCAAATTTACTAGAAAAAAAATTTTTTTTTACCCTGATGAGATCTGGATCACGAGCTAAAGACACCGCCATGTGCAAAGCGGTGTTTTTATATTTAATTTCCTGGATTTTCGGATCGGCTCCTTTTTCCAGCAACATTTTGGTGACTTTGATGCTTTTGATTCCAGAGCCAGACGGATCGTGAGATTCTACCGCCACGTGTAGTGATGTCCGACCTGATCATTTGTGAACAACGACAATGTGTATCTTATGATTAAGGTTGTTGCTAAATCATTTTCTAAAAAGTAGGGCAAAGAACGAAATTCCTATTTTAATACGGTACATGGCACCAAGAATGCCAATTTATGGTAGCTAAGTATAGGTATGGTACAGTACTGTGCAAATTAATGTAATTATTTAAGGTACTTGGCCCATGTAAGACCCAGTGGCTGATAAAAACCCAGCTAATAAAGCCGTCGTCTGTTTGGGTTTGTTTGGGTCACAAACCCAAACAATTATTATAGTTTATAGGGGGCTGAGTAGGAAACCCGAACTTCCATTGACCGGAAGGCTCAAAATTTCGAATTTTAATATTTCGAAACTACAAATTTCGTAAAGGTTTACAAAATTTGTTTGGGTTATACATAGAGTTGTTTGGGTACGGAAAGTTTTTCAAATCCTCAAACGTATTTTACGTAAAGTTTTACAAATTCTAAAACGTATTTTAAATCCAAAAAAATCGTAGAATTTTTGAATCCCAAACGCTAACGTTTTTTGAATCCTATTTTTATTCTATTATCGCGTAATTAGGATGAGTTATTTCTATTATCGCCAATCGCCATATATTTTTATCTATTATCGCCTAATTGGATTTTCTGAGCCGGTCTATTAACCGGCTCAAAAAAAAAAAAATGTATTAACTGTTTTATTATCAGGTTTATCAACAACCAATAGTTTTCCATTAATTAACTAATTCATTTCCATAAATTAACAGGTTCCAGCCTGCTTAACAAGTAATCGATTTCCATTAATTAACTAATTAATTAGTTTCTATTGATTAGCTAATTAATGAGTTTCCATTAATTAACTAACTAATGAGTTTCCATTAATTAACTAATCAATTAGTTTCCATTAATTAACTAATTAATTAGTTACCATTAGTTAACTAATTAATTAGTTACCACTACTTAACTAATTCATTGGTTACCATTAATTAACTAATTAATTAGTTTCCATTAATTAACTAATCAATTAGTTTCCAGTGATTAACTAATCAATTAATTTCCATTAATTAACTAATTAATTTCCATAAATTAACAGGTTTATTAACAACCAGTGGTTTTCCATACCATTGTAGTTGCGCTGGGACAAATCGAAGACGGAATTTCCATGAACTCTCCTGAGTGCCAAAAGTTCAGCTAGAACTGCCAGGTGGGTGTCCCCCTTGGCTGCTACCGCGTGAACCAACGTGTCACCCTGCGTCGACCAATAACAATTGTTGATATGGTTTTTTTTGTTTCCAAGGAATTTTTGAATCCTTCTTTTTGTTTATTGGATTTTTTTACTTTACTCACATGATAGAGCCGTTGACCAATGTCAACGTTCCTTTGGAGCATCGCTGCTCCAAGGTAGCCCGTTACATATGCCGCTTGTGGACAATGCATAGCCGCGATATAAAGGGCATCTTCGTTTCGATTGTTCATCCTCGTAAGGGCCCCCGTGACGCCATCGAGCCTCTCGACAAGCGGTACCAAATAGGCTTTCTTCTTTTCCAGTTCCACGGGACTTCCAACTAGACACATCAGCATTCTGCACCGAGAAAAATCATGGATCCAATTAAGCTTTCGTTTTTTTTTAAATATATTTATTATGAGAAAAGTGTTCATCCTATTTTAATTAAACAAACGCGTATTTTACATAATGTTTTTTAAACACGTATTTTATATAATGTTTTTCAAATCCTAAAACGTATTTTATAACAAACACGTATTTTACATAAACTTTTCCAAATCCTAAAACGTATTTTACATAACGTTTTTCAAATCCTAAAATGTATTTTATAACAAACACGTATTTTACATAAACTTTTTCAAATTCTAAAACGTATTTTACATAACGTTTTTCAAATCCTAAGACGTATTTTACATAACGTTTTTTAAATCCTAAAACGTATTTTATAACAAACACGTATTTCACATAAACTTTTTCAAATCCTAAAACGTATTTTATAACAAACACGTATTTTACATAAAATTTTTCAAATTCTAAAACGTATTTTACAGAACGTTTTTTAAATCCTAGAATGTATTTTACATAACGTTTTTCAAATCCTAAATCGTATTTTACATAATGTTTTTTAAATCCTAAAACGTATTTTACATGACGTTTTTCAAATCCTAAAACGTATTTTACGTAACTCATAAGCTTATGAATAAATATTCAAAATATAATTATAATTAAAAAAAATAGATTGATTACTATTATTCTTCTGGATTAAAAAAACTATGAATATTTTGGATTTTATTTAAAGTTTGTTTTTTCAGCGTCCGTAATTTTCCCATGGTCTTTTGAAATTTGTTTATGAATTGTATAATCTACTTACACCGCAAAAGTCATGAAGCAACCCAAAAATTACGTTCTTTGCTCGTTCGAAACAATTTTCGTGCAAAAGTTGGAATTTTACGAAAATTTTGTAAATTAATGACGGTCACTAGAAATTACGCGCAATACTGCTTAGATAGAAGCCCCTGGCGCCAGTCTTTTTCATAAAACATCTTGTATTTATTTTTCGTCGATCGTTTGTGTTTCGCACGTGTTCTACGTATGAGGAAAACCGGTTTCTTTAAGAATACCAAAAAGGTTATTCACTTCGTTGCCTTTGATAGAGCACGATAGAAAATAATCTATTCCAAAGAGACATCTACGTCGAACGAAATTCGTCGTCAGTGGTGTCCCATGTAAAAGCTAATAGGGAAAATGCAAATGAGCTTTATGCCCAAAACTCACGTGTCACCGTCTACGTCTCCAGCAGCCAATTCTTCAGGTTTTCTCTTCAACAAATTTTTCATCGCTTTCTCCACTTCTCGTGGGTCCAAATCCGCTTTCAATATTTCACTTGCCGCGACGTCCGGCAAATTCAAAGATGGCCAAGGTGCAATGTTACGCTCGGAACTTCTGTGATTAATCAAAATAAAACGGTAAAGGCCACCCTACAATTTTTTAAAAATCGATTTTTTATTTTTATATAAAATGGTCCCCTAGGACCTCAAAAATGATGCCCCAAAAGATTACGGCCGGGAAAAATCTCTAAGTACTCGATTTTCGAATTTCAGAAGAAACTGTAACAGTCAAACGCCTTTATCTGAAAACTGCATTTTTTTAAGTGGACTCATTGACTCATAAATCAGACAATATTCAACCGATTCACTTGAAATTTGAAATATACTTTGAAAAATACATTATCTATGAAAGTACGTAGAATTTTTTATTTATATTGCATAGTTCATTCGTTATCAACAATTACCTGACGATTTTTTAGGCAAATTTTTCACTTTCCTCTTTAGAAGTGTACCATTTGGTGAAAAATCAATATATCGCAAATATCCTACGTACTTCTCTAGCACTTGGTATATATACCTAATAGAAAAAAAAATTTATTGGCTCATTTTTATTAATAAATTACAGGAGCTGTTAATCCGGCCGTGAATCCCGAAAAAACGGAGACGTCATAGCGAAAACGCTGCACAGCCTCCATTTTGAAATAAATCGCTTCAAAAAAATTATCGTAAGTAGTCACTGATACTTATGATAACATCCAGTTTTTGTAATCTCGATTTATTTTGTAGTATTTCTAAAAAAAAAATATTTCCAAAAAGCCTATTTTTTTCGGCATCTAAAGTGGCCTAAGGCTTTAAACTACACTTTCGTTGTTGCGATTAACGAACAGCTGGAATTAATGAGAACGAGAAAATCGACTGGAAGTATTGTTACCTTCGAAGACGACTCTGCCGGAAGGAAGAGACCGTTTCCGGTATTTGAAATTCGTTGAAATTCGATGTAGCCTCGCTATTGGGTTTAGTCGCGTTGTCGAAATAGCTGTGATTTTCTTTGGCCCTTCCAACTTGGCTCCGTCCTGATACTTTTGATGTTGATTCGTTTGATTCCGTTCGACGACCATTTCCTGTTGCGCAACCGGAGTAACCGGAAGTTGTCAAGTTTGCCATTGGATTGTCAAAGTCCATCAAACTCTGAGCCATGTTGTAAATGTTGCTTTGCCCAACACTGTTGTATGCTAAGTCGTTGGGGTTGTAGAAATCAGGACGAACGAGATGATTTTGAGTGTTGTTCATGAGCATACTACTATTTTCCAGCGTCATTCCAGACAGTGGATAAAGCTGCTGGAAATTCTGTTCGGTATCCAAACCTGGCCAAGAAAACATTATTTCGTTAATTTTTTAAATAACCTAGCTGACGGATTCCTTAACTGTATCGTTTTTAACTTCAATTCAACAACGGTTTACGTCGTTAACTTTTGCTAACTTAAGTCGTTGTAAGTTCAATTAGTAATTCACTTGTTTTACTTGTAACCTAGTGTTAACTTGTTGGCTTGGCAGAAATTGATTTCCTTTACATGATGGAAAATCACGACCTCGAATGCATTGGATGTATTTTTTTTTTAGAATTTCTGACAATTTATTTCTGTTCGTTTCGCCATCAAGAACGTTCCAGAAATTAAATAATCGAATCATTTATCTCGTTAAAATTCATTTAAATAATTTAGACGAAGCTTAAATTAGAATTTAAATTAAATGTGATTTAAATTCAATTATATTTGAATGTAATTCAAGCTTGCATTTAAATTATATTTAAGCTCGAACTAAAATTAAATTTTAAATTTAAGCGAAATTAGATTTAGACTTAAACTAGAATTCAAATTAAAATCAATTCAATTTAATGAAATTTAATAAAGTCAATAAATTCAATAAATCCAATATCCGGTATCTGCTAGGTATTGAATTTATTTATATCAACAATAGAAAGAAAAGTGAATTTTATGAAAGCAAATCTTGCCTAGAATCTCAACAAACAAAGCTCCCGTAGTCAAATGGATCATACAAGTACAAAATTAGAAAATCATGATTTTTTTTCAATGCCAAGTAAAATGATTAAATATTCTGTGATTTTCCCTTCACTTTGCTAACCTTTGGCGATGGTCTTGGACTGGAGTCCCTCAAGTCTGATTGGATCGTCGAACAGGTTCGTGCTGATTTTCACTTCCCTCGATACCAAATCATTTTGGCAGGCTGGATGAGAAACTTCGGTTTCGTAACGAGTTTCCGGTACAACTTGGACTCCATCGGTTGGCTTGAAGCCGTTTTGGCATCTTTCAGCTTCTTCGACACGTTCGAGTTCGTCGTTGACGATTGCGTCGATCGTATCGGCGCTGTTGATCACGGTTTCAGAAGACATGTAGTTTGGATAGCACGTTGAAAAGCCTTCAAAGTCTAGACCCAGCTCATCTTCGATTTTCTGGTCGATTCCATATTGATAACTGAGTGGACTAGGTGTGTCAGCGTATGAGTGATTTGACGACTCGGATGATGAGAGAGCGTTGCAGCCACGGAAGTTTCCCATGTTTTGTTGTCTGTCTGATGGACTTCCAAGTATATTATGATGAAACGGTGGAGAACCAATGTTGGCGCTCGAACCTGGTGAATGTGCTCGACTGGAGGTACGACTGTGGGATCGTGGAGACAGCGCGTGCTCGTCACGCTGACGACTACTAGCTGGGGAATCCGGCCAATGTTCCGAGTTGCTCACTCCGCTGGGCGATGGATTTTGAATGTTCATTGGATCGGGAAGAGTCTGAGCAGCTTGGAATACACCGCTCGTCAACTTTTCAAGCAACTCGGCGTCGTCGCTCAGTACTATCGGCGGTATCCGAGATTTGCTCGTCTGAAACAGGTTCAAAGATTGGACAAGTGAATTAGTATTGTGATTACGGAAATATGATTATTTTGGAGAGAAAATCTAAAATGATCTGAAATTTCATATGATAAGGTATTTTTACTTGCTTATCACGAATATCGTAACGATAATTGGAGTGAAGGGAATTTTGAATATAGAAGACGAAGGAGAATCTCTTCTGCATTCTTCCCGGATCATTGTAATACTTAAGGGCATGACGAAACATTACCACGTGATACACGAGTGCGAGAGAAATAGTCGAAACGTTTTGAGCCACGATTTCTCAAGAATGAAACGTTTTCATCGAAAATGGAAACCGGGGGACCCTCGGTGCCATCGTCCTGAATGCACCCAACAAATTTCATACTGTTTGGTTCAGCCGTTTCAGAGAATAGTGGTTTTTAAATTTCGAAGTGGACGGAGGCGTGTTCTCGGTTTCTCTTCGCGATTTCTCAAGGATTACACATTTTTATTCAAAATGGCGAGCAGGAGGCCCTCGGTGCCATCGTCCTGAATGCACACAACAAATTTCATACCGATTGGTTCAGCCGTTTGAGAGAATAGTGGTTTCAAATTTTCGAAGTGGACGGATTGCGCGATTATGTACGAACGAAAAGAGAAGATTCTTTCTTCTTTTTTCACATTCAAATATTTCCATTTCTTCCTTCGTTTCTCATATTAAAAATGGCGTTTCCACCAATTTTCGTTACGAATATTCGTCATTAAGAAATCAAAATACATTGTTATACCATATTTCAGGTTCAGTTTTTTTGTGCATCTGGTGACACATCAGTACTTACATAATCCCCAATAATGTTGACGTTCGGTGTACTCGTGTAATTGAATTCCGGTTTGGACCATCCGTTTGTAGCGTTAGGATCCGGATGGCTCAACTGTTCGCCTATGTTGTAAGAATTACGATTGCATTGGGTCTCGTTCGAGAGTTTGTCGAGGCACGAATTGAGCTTCTCGCAGAGTTGCTCGTTTCGAGATATCTCTTTGATGAAGGTATCGTAATCAGAGATGTCCGATTGATTTTGATGGAGGTTTTGACCCGCGCTGGCAATCCAGTCAAGGGTGTAGGGTTTCTCGTTGTGATATTGACCGTTGAGATGGGGCCTGACCGGGCCACGCTCGACGAGGTCATCATCGTCGCTTTCTTCAGCTTCGCAACTATTGTAATTCTCGTCCTCGTCCTCCTCATCATCCTCGTACAGAACTCCGTTGACAAAACTGCGTGGAAGAACGTTTAGCCGTTAATGGTTAATTACAACTTTTTGATTAATTTATCTATTTATTAATTAAATTTAATTGATTTATCTATTTATTAATGTATTGAAAACTAATTAATTTATCGCTAATCGCCAAAGTCGATTAATAGATTAATCAATGATTAACTAATAGAGTTCTTTAGTTAATTGATTAATAGAAAACGAATAAATATATTAATGAAATTAAATTAATTAAAGAATTTAACTAAGAAAGATAATAATTAAGTTTCATTAATTAAAGAAATTAATTAATAAAGAATTAATCTAAAAAATTAAAAATTGAAAAAGTTCTCGAACTAACTTATTAATCGTTAATTAACAAAGCTAATTAACAGTGAATACTACTATATACTAGCTAAATATTATCTATTTATTTATTCATTTTATTTTATGAATTTATCTGTTCATTAATTTATTGAAAACTAATTAACTTATCGCTAATCAACAAAGTCGATTAATGTATTAATAAATGAATAACTAATAGAGTTCCTTAATGAATTGATTAACAGAAAATTAATAAAGGTATTAATTTAATTAAATTGAGTAAAGAAATTTATTAATAAAGAATTAATATAAAATATAGAAAATTAATAAAGTTCTTGAACTAAGTTATCAATTGTTAATTAACAAAGCTAATCGATCGATATTAACGTATCAATAAACGATTTAAATTTCCAGTTAAATCCAAGAATATCTGCCATTTAGGGATTTATAAAACTTTTTTCAATCCAAAATCGTTATTTTCGTTTTGTACCATATGAATTATTGTATAATAATATACAATAATTCTGTGCTTCTGTGTGCTTCTTTCAAGTTTTTCTGAGCAAAAAAAAACAAAAAAATTTTCTTAGAATCGGCGCCGGATTTGCGAGAGTCGAAAAAAGGCCTAAAAACGGCCACGTACCAAAATCCGTACCGGGTAGAAAAAAAATTGAAAAAAATCTTTAAATACAGTAAACTGAAGCCTGATATATCTTCTTTAAAATTCCCCTTTCGATTTTCGAATATCTTTTTTTTTGGCAGAGTTATCAAACTTTAAGTGCGGGAAAAAAAATCGACTGGTGTATACATTTATGAACGGTAGTGTATATTTTTGTATTTCTGTATTAAATTTCAATTTTTTGACTTTTAGTCTAGACTAGTGCTGATTAACGATTTTTTTTTTTGGGTTAACTCACCTTTGTCCATTTTCTTTCGTAGACTCGTAATTGCCGTTAACATCATCAAGGTCACGACTTTTAGATAAGCTCGTCTCTTTCGCAATTTTGTCCCCGTTTCGATTTATCGACGTTGACGATCCTTCGGTGAAACTATTTCGGGAAAATTTCAGCTCGACGATCTTGTCGATAATATCGTCGTACTTGACGGGGGTGGCGTCGAAATCGGAATTGAAGAAGGGCGAGTGCCTACCGGATTCCGAACCAGCTCCGTCAAGACTCTGAGACGTCGAGTTTATCGACGATCCGTTTGAACACATTGACGCTTTTCGCCTTGCAAACGAACGGCCCAGACGGAAGGACAAATAATTTTGCGACTTCTCCATCATACGAGGATTCTGGTCGTACCTCTCATCGTCTAAACTCGGCGATGGGGTTGATCTGTCGTCTGATGAACTCGACTCGTTCCTCTTTGACACTCGTGACTCCATCGTTGGCCTGGAAACATTCATAAAAAATATGCTTTTTTAATAAATTTCAAATCTTTGATAAATTTCAAATCTATAATAAGTTTCAAATCTTTAATAAATTTCAAATCTATAATAAGTTTCAAATCTTTAATTTCAAATTTTTTATAAATTTCAAATTTTTTATAAATTTCAAATTTTTTATAAATTTCAAATTTTTTATAAATTTCAAATTTTTTATAAATTTCAAATCTTTGATAAATTTCAAATCTTTGATAAATTTCAAATCTTTGATAAATTTCAAATCTTTAATAAGTTTCAAATCTTTAATAAATTTCAAATCTTAAGTAAATTTTAAATTTTTACTAAATTCCGAATCTTTTAAATTTCCACCTGGTGGAAATAGATCTTCATTCTTTTTGGGCCCTCTGTGTGATTTTCGATATTTCCTCTCTAGAAAGAACTGATTTGTCCCAAAGACGATTTTTGATGTTTTTGTAAAATCGGTCTATTCTCGCCTTTGATTTATAAATATTTCTTGATTTTTTAGAATAGATAAAATAAGATATTTTATAAAATATAAGATTTTATTAAATATATGATTTTTTTAAATATAAGATTTTATAAAATATATGATTTTTTTTAATATAAAATTTTATAAAATAGATAATTTTTTCAAATATAAGATCTTTTTAAGTATAACATTTTTTAAAATATAATATAAGATGGTTACCGTGAGTTGTGATGGTCAATGTCGACCTTCTCGACTGCAGCTTCCCAGTTGTATGAATCCTTGACCCCCTGGCGCATCCTGAAATCCGAAAGTGATAATTTATTTTACAACTGACTTCTAAATGGTCCTCTAAGTGGTCCTTCTCAGGACTTCGATTCATACTTTCAATTTATTATTATTATTATTTTTTAACATTTTTCGTGCAGCCACTCAGCTAGACAACTCTTAACCCAAAAGAATTACCTCTAGAAAAATGAAAATAAATAGGACTTAGACGTAAACAAAAAAAAAAATGACAAATGGGACATGAAAACGATAAAAAAATGATAAAAAATATTTTCCCTAATGAAAAACACGATCAAAACACTGAAATAAAAATGCCCAAAATTGAAGTAAATTTACCGAATAGATATTGTTTTTTCTAATATTTTTGATAATATTTTCCCCTGATATTTTTAATTACAAAAAAAATTATTAAAAAATTCGTAATTTGCTTAATATATTTATAGCGTTGACTACATTCGACGTGATCGAGAATGGAATTCTATGGGATACACTGTTTTTAATTCTGTATAGTACAATAATCATACTACTGAATTTTGAGATCCAAAATCTCTTTCGATTGCATTCGCGCAAGTTTTCGCGGTTTTTCGATGCAACTCGGTAAGACTGTGCGCACTTTCGTTTCCGGGAAATAACGCGGTAAAATTGCTCACCACACATCGATGTGTCAGATCTGCCCCGAGGGCAAATAAATCATTTTTTTTTCTTTTACGTTTTATTTTTACGCTTTACACGTGTCATCATCGTTTCTCAAAGGGAACGATAAATATTGACGAGTTTCGATCGCACCTGAGAATATTTCCACTTTTGTGTCAAACTCGTTCCAATGTGGAATATTCATCACTGAAATCGATTCCTCGAGACCTTCCAAACCCAAATAAATTCAGAAAAAAAGAATTTCTCGAAAAGTCTGGAAATCGTGATTTTTTGAATTTTTAGAGAGATACTGGACCTCTTTTCGACCTACCACTGTGAAACCTCCAGACTCTCTGTTCAAGCTATTAAGGCAAGAAGACCATTTACAAGCTCGAAAATCATGGATTCCTTATGATTTTTTTTTTCATGGAAGGAATACACATAGAAATTTGGATTTTTAAATATGTTTCGTTTCATATTTTAATTGTTTGAAAAAAATATATACACTTTTTTTTCATGCAAATTTCCCTTCGTTTATGTTAAGGTTTATGGAAGAAGATTTGTAAAAAATTGCCGCACTGCTGGCGTCCTCCTTCAGGCTGTAATTATCGGAAGAAAAAAAATCAAAATGATTCTTAAAGGCAATACCCATACGCTATTGGTGAACTAGGATTTTTTAAATATGTGCAAAATTCAGCCAATGGCAGCTTGATAAAGTCAATTGTGTGATTTTTCATGAAATCTTTACTATATTTGAAGGCAAAAGTAGGTTTTATTTTTGGAATTGAAAATAATATTGAAGTTCATCGATAAACTGCTAATGTAACGAAGACGTGTGACAAATTTCATCGAAATCGGCGGAATAGTTTCGGCGTAATCACTCCAGCAGTTGGAAAGAACATAATTTTGAGAAAAACGAACCCAAATTTGCACAGCTCTTTTTACTCAGCACGAACGCTCTTGGAGTTTTTTTTGCAAAAACTCCATCAACACTAAGCCAAAAAATTGAACTATCAAAGTATTAAAAAACATCGATTTTTTTCAATTTTGAAAATGATCTTCCTGCCTTAACCTTACATGTAGCAGGGAGATAAAAAATTATTCTTTATACATACGTTGCAATATTTTTGTTCGTACGTTTAATTCCAATGCACTAAAAATTCATACAAATCCAAACCTTTAATTTCAAATCTACTGTAATCGGTGATTAATAATTATTTCTTTATCGTGAAATATCGCATTTGACCTTGAAGCAAGTCACTTGGGTCAAGGTCATTGGACTTGAAATTAAAAAAAGAGATTAAGGAGAGTTCCTATGTTCCACGTGTTTTGCTACAATTAGAGGTCATGAGGTTTATGGGGGGAGGGAGGGCTATAAAAAAAATATTGGGTCGACCGGAAGCTATTTTATGGTACTGAAAATAGGTTCTGCAAGGCTTAAAGGAGGCCCCAAATTTTCATTCATTCTCATTAACCCTCTGTAGGCCAAAATATAAAATTGTTAAAAATAAGTAGGTAGTCAAAAATAATTATTGAAAGAAATAAAAACACACGTGTTTCTGGAAAAATCTGACTTTTTGAATTTATTTGAAAAATACAAATTTATACATTTATACAAATTGATAAAAGTTTTATTTACTCAAAATGGGTTTGAAGAAATATTTTGATTTTTATAGGCAGAGAAACGGTTTGAAAAATTGTTCGTAAAATTTAATAAAAAGTTGGTAAAATCGTGCTTTACCATTTTTAATTTGTTCGTATAGCCAATGTTTTATTTTCTCGAAATATGAATGTACAATTTGCCTTTAGGGAATGATGCCGAGATGAAAACTACGACTACGGGAGGCCGTCAATGCGGGCTAACCCGTCGACCTTGACTGATTGATAAATAGTCGATGATTTTATCAGAGAGAGATAAGAGAGTATCAGAGTCAAGCATATGGCTGCTGTAGATTGTTCTTCATAAATGTATATTTCTCGTATTAAATAATCTATCTTCCGAATGTGTTTTTCGAAAAATTCATTTCGATCCGCAAGTTGCAATATCGAAACATTTTTAAAAAATTGAATAATTTATCTCGTTAAAATTCATTAAAATGATTTAAACGACGTTTAACTTAGAATTAAAATTTAATTTAATTTACATTCAATTTAATTTCAATCTTATTTAAGCTTATATTTAAATTAGATTTAAGCTTGAATCTTAAATTTAAGCTGAAGTCTAAATTAGGTTTAGACTCAAATTAGATTTGAACTTAAATCTAATTTAAGCTTGAATTAGATTTAATCCAATTAAATTCAATTCAATTTGATAAAGCTAATAAATTCAATAAATTCAATATCCGGTATCTACAAGGTATTGAATTTATTTATATCAATAAATTGATATCACACTGCTACAGAATGGATCATTTAAAAAAATACGATTTTTACACAGTGGACAGTTGCCAACTAAATAAAAAAGAATATGAATAAAATATTATTTAAAAAATTATATTTATCGAACTTTTTTAATAAAATAAGAATCAGAAATAAGACCCGAACAAAAATATTGTTTTCGTACGTATAAATCGTATTTCACAGCAATCCATTTTGGTAACAATAAATAAACCAAACAATCAATGACGCGTCACGAGACTCAAAGTCTCCTGGGTTTCTCTCTAATTTCCAATCTCACTTTATTTCTTTCTGTTCACTATAATAAATGTACATGTTTACCAAAAACTGACTGACGTTCGAAGCATTCGTGAATTAATTTGCAGACGTTAAACGTAATCAAATTTGTATATTTTTGAGACACGAATTAATTATCTATATCGATTTTTGAGCTTCAGTCATCAAGACACTCGTATTTTTTTTTTTTGGACCCGGTTTGGAAATCGGGCCCAAAATACATATGCTCCGGTTTATTGTCTCAATGCGTCATCACGCATTGAAATTGGAATTAAATTTAAATAAAAAATTCAATTTAATGTCATTTAAATTTTTTTAATTTTAATTTATTAAATTAAATTTATTAATTAAAAGAAAAAAAATTGAAAACTGTTAATTTCGTATCTGGTCATCAACCAGCCACGTAATAAAAAATGTTTAATTCTTTCTTTTTTTCTTGAATTTCAATTTTATTTTTAAAGTTCAGTTTCAGTCTCTCATTTCGATGTGTTATAAGGTAACAAACGAGTATTAATTATTTGCATTCATTTTCATAATTAATATGAGTGGAAAAAACAGTTGGAGATATTTTTGGATCAAATGTTAAACCAGAAGATTTTTTTGGTTACGTAATCACCGACCTAACCAAAAATGAATTTTGGAAAATTCTTTATTCAGATCGAAAAAAAAAACAAACGAACGGTTGTATTGAAATTCGTCACTTTTAAAGCAAAATTCATGAAAATTCAGCCTTTTGGTTGAAAATTAAAAAATCGCGTGTTTCTTCTTTTAAAAATAGTGGGAAATGTACTTTAACTTTTTCGAAAAATGGTCCCCGATTTTGTGGGTCGCTGATAACTAACTTAATTTTGTTATAAATAATAATATTATTGATGCGGAAGAAGGTTCCTATCAATTTTGAATTCGATCTGTTGGGTCAGTTATGGTGACAAAACAAACCCAAACAAACCCAAACAAATAAAGTGGATTTAAATTTGACTATGCCTCGATGCCACGAAACTAAATTGTCTCCTTCAACGCAAACGGTATTCGAAAATGAACAAAATTTACTAAATTGTAAAACATGGTCATCAAAAATTCAAAATTTATAGGAACTTTCTTCCACATCAATAAAATCATTGTCTATAACAAAATAAAGCTATTTATCAGCAAAACAAAAAAAAATCGGTGACCATTTTTCGAAAACGCAGCTTAAATACAGAATTATCAAAAAAAGTTTTTTTTTTCCACGACTATTAAACCGCTATTTGCATTTTATTTTTTTGGAAAATTAAAAGTTTACCTTAGTTGTAAATACCTACAAAAACGATCCCTCTAAACTTCAACTTCGTGACATAATAATTTTTTTTTGAAATCCTAAAACGACCTTTTTCCAACCACGCAAAAATAAACCCAAACAAACCCAAACAAACTCTTTTATAAACGCGACCAAAGTGATGTATGAAAATTAAATGTTTTTTATCACGTTTCGAATTAATCCATAATATTATCAAACGGAGATAAGAATCGAGAAAAACTTTTTTTCGAAACATATTCTCTCACCGGTATGCTCGGATTATTATGTACCTGGTGGGGTAGCTGGGGGGACTTGACGGTGTATGATAGGAATTTTAAGACCGGTAAGATCGCATTTCAGCCATTATCGCGTTCCCTCGTTTTTAATTATCAGCTCTGCTGAGGGCATACAGTGGGCCGAAGAAAACGAATTCGTATCGGATGTTATTTAGTTTATCAGTGTTTTCATCTTACACGTGTGTCTCGACTTCTCTGCTTCATTATTATACAAGTACATCCGTTTTCCTATTTATTATAGTTTATTAAATTTTAGTTTATTAAAAATAGTTTATTAAAGTTTAGTTTATTAAATTTTAATTTATCAAAGTTTAGTTTATTAAATTTGAGTTTATTAAAAATAGTTTATTGAAGTTTCGTTCATTAAAGATAGTTTATTAAATTTTACTTTATTGAAAAATGTTTCTTAACGTTTAGTTTATTTAAGATAATTTATTAAAATTTAGTTTATTAAAGATAGTTAATGAAAGTTTACTAAAATGCAGTTTCTCAAAAAATCCCAACGATGAAATTGATCGAACAGTTAACGATAGACTAAACATTTTTTAAATTTCAATTCTTTTGAAAAAATATAAACCTCATCGTAGATTAAACGTTAAAAATAATTAGATATACAGTCATATCACTTTTGCTTATATTATTGTTTGTTATATTTATCATTCATTTCAGTTAAATTTTATTAGAAATTATCCAAACATTATTAAAATTTATTAGAAATATTGTATAATATTTTATTTATAACTCAATATTGTTAATACATGTTATTGCAATTCATATAATATAATCATTTTAAATATAGTTTATTAACGATTGAATTTCCCAGCCCATTATTACGATAATGATTATTTATTAAATATTTATTTTAATTATTAAAGAATGATCATACGATTACAATTGCATTCTCTGATATTTCTTATAAAATTGATGAAAATGTTATTTTGTTGTTCAATTCGAAGCCTATAATTTAGTTATTTATAATTTATTTATTTATATTTGAACCGGATTTTCAAAAAAAATATCGAAATTTGAATATTTATGTTTTGACATCCAACATTATTCGGTAACAAATTAGAAATATTTTTAAAAATAAACATAAACTATTAAAGTTTATAGTTTTCACAAAACAATATTATAATAAGGACTAGAAGGATCAAAGATTAATTATAAGACGTTTAAAAACGGACCCGTGAACTTTAAACTTTCATGAGTTTCGTATTTCTGGGAGAGGCTTTTTTTTCGTTAAACCCAATAGTACAGAATCTATGGCAAGCTTAACATTTGTACCAGCTTCTTCGAAGCGGCGCGCGAGACGCAAAAAAAACGTGTCAACTTTAATCGAAAAAAAAAGATGGAAAGGAAAAACGGAGATGGTAGACCGGAATAGGGAATTAATTTTTTTTAATATTAACCTGAACACAAACAAAAACAAAAATTTTTTGGAAGAAAAAGTGAATGAAAATGTATATTTTTAGGGGGGGAATTTATTTTTAAAAATATATTTTCAGGGGCGGGGAATTTATTTTAAAAAATATATTTTCAGGGGCGGGGAATTTATTTTAAAAAATATATTTTCAGGGGCGGGGAATTTATTTTAAAAAATATTAACCTGAACACAAACAAAAACAAAAATGTATTTGATTGAAGGGAGAATGAAAAAGTATATTTTCAGGGGGGGGGATTTATTTTTAAAAATATATTTTCAGGGGGGGAAATTATTTTCAAAAATATATTTTCAGGCGGGAAATTTATTTAAAAAAATATTAACCAGAACACAAAGAAAAATAAAAATGTTTTTGATTAAGAGGAGAATGAAAAAGTATGTTTTCAGGATTTTTTATATAGTCATATTTTTATTTAATGCCGAGCTTTAAATCCATACTTTCAGATGGAATAAAGAATATTCCTATTCGTCCTATCGTGAGCACCTTTGAACATCGTTGATGATCAATCATCAAAAAATCATCCATCTTCAAAAAAAAATTAATCCATAGCGATAATCGAAACTGCTTTCATACGACAGTCCATAAAAGTATCGGATTGCAAGATCGCAGATATAAGGACGACGTTGTCTCCGTTTACACGATTACACGAAAATATCGCGTTTCGTTTTTTCATCGTTTTGTTTATGAAACTTCAATGAATAAACAATATCAGCACAAAAATTGAATTTGTAATCTAGTTTAGTTTAAAATTTATTTGCATTTGAATTTTATTTAATTGTATTTCAATCCAATTTAATTGTATTTAAATTTGAGTTAAATGCAATTAAATTTAATTCAAATACAATTAAATTGAATTTAAATGCAATTCAATTTAAATCTACATCAGATTACAAATTCAATTTTCGTGCTCATATTGTTTATTCATTAAAGTTTCAGAAACAAAACAATAACAAATCCAATCGCAATATTTTCGTGCAATCGTATTGTATTGTATTTCAATTAAATTAAATTAAATTTAAGTGTATTCGAATTGAATTGAATTGTATTTAAATTGAATTGAATTGGATTGAATTGTATTTAAATTGAATTGAATTGGATTGAATTGTATTTAAATTGAATTGAATTGAATTTAATTGTATTTAAATTGAATTGAATTGAATTTAATTGCATTTAAATTAAATTAAATTGAATTGAATATAATTGAATTTAAGTTGAATTGAATTGAATTTTATTGCATTTAAATTACATTCGATTATATTGAATTTCATTCATTAAAATGGGATTAGTAATTCATCGTCATTCACGGGCCTTGTGTCAGCTAAACCAAAACTCCATGTGTCAGCTATGTTACGAAATCATATGATTGCAGACCCACAGCATTTCGAAACGGATTTCCATTGATGTCGTAACGAATTTTTATGTTCCATAGAAATTCAAATATTTCATTTTCATATTACGATAATCCATCTCCAGCTTGGAACGTACAAATCCGAAATTGAGATAAGCCTAATTTTCGAAATTCTCGTTTACATAGCATAGGGGAGACCGGGGCTGGTTGACTAGTTTTTTACTAAATAGTACATATTTTTCGTGTTTTCGTACACATGGACAAGAAAACCATATGAATCGATAGATAAACTATTCAACTAATAAAAAAATATAATATTCAGTTCATAG